>JAJOOS010003342.1:0-52746 GCA_029582725.1 Solanum chiquidenum | reverse complement strand
TTTGTCATTCATTATGTTGGCCATTAAGGTTTCGAGACAATATTAATTATTGTTAAATATACTATATTTAAATTAAACCCCACGCCCAATTTTTTTTTCCCCATAGTTTATCTTTTGATGGTACTCTTTTGGTTGTTACTAATGGTGTAAAAACAATTAGGGAAGTGTAGTCATTCAATGATAATATATAGTTTTAAAGGCGTTCATGTCCCAAGAAAAAGAAACATTTATTTGTTGCTTTATCACCTTGTCCAATATTTTTAGGAAATTATTTAATCTATTATGGTACCGTTAAGGATAACAATTAGGGCAGGGCAAGACAGGACGATACTTAAATAGGGTGGAGCGAGTTGGATCAATTATTTTCAAAAAAAATTAAGATATGGGATGAATTTATATTTTAATAAATCATAATAACAAGTAAAATGCAAAATTCCAATAGTTGGAAATGTTTTCTAAAAACGAAAGAAATCTAATATAGCCACTGAACCGTATAGATTACTAACACAATTTTGTTGGATTATTAGACTAAATTAAGTATCAACTTAAATGTTCATGACAAGAAATTGAAAATAATGTTAAAATGATTAAATAGTAAGAAGTATTAATTTTGATAGCAAGAAATAAAAGAAGAGCAACTGACATATAGCAAACATTTATATAATTATAAGTGTATAGGACGAAAATATATGTATTTGTATATACACTTTTCTCTCGCTTTGTACAAACACAAATGTATTTTATACATTTTATACCGAAATGTATAAAATGACTAATTGTATATCAAATCAGATGGTAAAAAAAGAGGATGTTTGCTGCAAATTACAATTAAAATAAACTATGACTATAACATTTAATTTGAATTAATAGTTTGTTATTTCATACTATTTTCCCATAAAAGATTATGTAAATAGATTCTAAACAGGACAAGGCTGAATCTAAACTGGATTGAGCACTACTAGAAAATAAAAAATTAGTTGCAGATAAAAATTTGTAGTTAAATAACAAAAAAATTGATGTTGATTTTATTTAGCTACAGATCATGCAACAAATTATAAGAGATCAAATCAGTGACGAACGATAATAAATTTCGTAACCACAAAAAAGAGAGGATGATATCAATCCCTAGTTACACTTCCATGACCTATATGTCTATATAAATTTTCAACATAGATCCAAATTCCAATAATTTCACACCCAATATAATTTTGGAAAACCTAGCTATATGGGTTATTAGTTTTTTTTTTCTTAGAAAAGGAAAGCGATTGCATAAAAAAGTTATGGTTACACACGTGAGAGAGTATTACAGCTTTATAATAAACATCACATAGTATTATCTATTTTTATTTTTTAGGTTGGATAGTCATACAATTCAATAAGAAATATATTTGCCCATCAATTCGACGTAATTAACGGAGCTGAATGTTAGAAAAAGAAGTTGTCCGATTTGAAAAAATGAAGAAATTTCTAGCGAGGAGCATATTTTCCTTAAATGAATCTTATATAATTCGATTTATTAAGATTTTGTGAGTTGGATCTTGAAAATTTGATTGCCCAGTGAAGGGGTGTGAGAGATTAACTATGGATATTTCAGGATAGAGATAGAAGTAGGCTTCAGAAATATTGAGGGGAGATAATTAGACAGGACATGATGCAGTTTCAGCTTATCGAAAATATTATCTTAAATAGGAGATTGTAGAGGACATGAATTAGACTAGTAGGCTAGCATGTAGTAGATCACGTGATACTGCTTATCCTTTAACTTATAATACCCTATTAGTAGTCATAGCATTAGTACTCTTGTAGTTTCTTGTTACTAGATTTTTGTTACTATATATCACTTCTTTTACTTTGATTGTCGTATTTTTTTGTTGTAGTTAATGTTCAGAACTATTTTTTTCCTCAAACCAAGAATCTATTGAAAACAAACTCTCTATCTTTTTGGTCTGCATACGCCTACCTTTTCCAAATCACACTTTATAGAATTACATCAATTATATTATTATTGTTATTGTTGTGAATTTAACTTTGAACTTTTACACTTTGTTTTGTCATTCATTATGTTTGTCCCTATCAGTGTTATGGTTGGGAGACATTATTTTTTCTATTTAAAGAATAGCTAGCCCCACTTTTTTTTACTTTTATGCAGCAGAATTGATTTATAGTTTATAACTTTTGGTTTGTTTTTATTAGTGTAATATATATAATAGACTAAAAGCTCCTTTTAGGGGTTTTTTGACTGTTTAGAGCGTGTGATAAAATATCGAGTATTTTTTATCAATTCAAATGATTTATGGAGTTCAAACGATCCCGTAAAATTTTCTGGATCTTTTTTTTTTTTTTTGTATTTTCACTATGTGTATTTTTTCCAAAAAAAATATTATAAAGGGGCAAACACTAAACAGATTTGAAATGCTAGTCAATCACGTCTCACCTCGTATGGGGCGTGGAATTCTTGTTTCGCCATAAATTTTGAAGTGAAATTTAAAAATTTGAGTTTTGAAGTATCGATTTTTAGAATCTAAAGTTATATTTAGACATGTATTTTATTACTTGAAAAACATTTGATGTTTTGTGAGTAGAAGCCCCTAAAATTCAAAAAGGGGTTTGGACTAGTTTTTTAAACTTGAAAAAGAATTAAAGATAGATTTTCAAAATGAGATCCTAATTCATTTTACTTCATTAAATCACGTAATAATGGAAATTGCATTGATTTGGTGTAAATACCCGGTACGGGTAAGTTTTTTCCTAAGATTAATTGTTCTTCTTGATCTTCTTAATCTTCGATAAAAATTCTAAGAAGGATTTACATTTAATTAGAAAATACTGAGGAGCCACTTAAGTGATTATTATTTGAACATAAATAAGTAATAAATAAATAAATAAAATTAATACTGGTGTCATCATCTTAGTCCTCACCACAAAATCATTCTTTCACATCTCCAATTTGTATCGAAGAATATTTTCTCTTTTTTTTTTCTTTTTTCTTTCTAATTTCCTCATCTTTACTTAAACATTTCACAAAGTATATGAGAAATTAAAGTTGTTTGATAGGTTGTGCTGAATAGAGATGGAATTGAAATCGATTAAATATTATTCGAGTAAATGATAAAACCTCAGATATTTTTGATAAAGATTTCCCTTCTAATTCAGAAATGGATTTTAATCTAAATGATAGTTAATGATGAATGAACACCAAAATTGATTTTAGCCCAGGTTCCCTGACAAGAAAGTACATTCAAAATGAATTTGCAAATGATAAATGGAGTCATTTTAAAAATTGGTTCTCTGACACTTATAATGATGATGATTTACATAATATTTCTCAAGAATTCTATGAGACTTGTGCGATTCATAATAATATCATTTTCTTAGTGCCTTGCTTTTCATCTTGCTTCTTTTGTGATAAATAAGCTTGTAATTGAGCGTATAACAGATTGTTTTCTGGAATATCTTCCAAGTGTACTGATGAAGCTGAAGAAGATGCTTCTTTTGAGTTTAATTTAACCAAACTCATTCCTCCTCTCTGCATAATTAGAGAGTTTGATGAAGATCCATATGATTTTTTTGAAAAGCTGGAGGAGTTTCTTCCTCTTCCTCGTCCCTTGGTTATTGTTACCCAGGGAGGTTCCATCCTGCAATAAATCAAGATTTAGTTAGTATCATAACTGCCCCAATCTTCGAAGATAACAGTATCTTCGACTAGCAAATTATTATTTTGAAAAATATCTATCATTATTCCATCAATAATTTTCCAGCATATAAGCTCATTCATATCTCTATTAACCTTTAAAACTTTTAATATAGTAATTAAACGTTTTTCTATAAAAAAAAAATATAGAAATAGGAATATTATTCATTTCTGAATTAAAAGAATCGTATTCACTCATTTTGCAGATACTCTCTAGATAAGAAATCTAGAAGAGAGTTCTCGCTTCCTTTTTTATAAAGAATTTCAAAATCAAAAGGAGCTAATTGTGCTTGCCATCTGGCAAACATTAACTTTGAAGCATCATGCTTAAAGTCTTTGTCAAACATATATTTAACTGATTGAGCATCAGTGTTGATAATAAACTTCTGATTGTATAAATCATCTTGAAACTTTAAAACACATTTGACGATGGTTAACATTTCATGCGCCACCGTAGCATACTTTTTCTGAGCCTCATTCCATTTTCCTGAGTGAAAGCGTATCAAATACTCAATTTTGTCGTTAGGATTGATTTGTTTTAGAATCCCTCCATAGCCAATGTTGGACGCATCTGTCTCAACAATTTTTTGCCAAGCTGGGTTAGATAGGGTTAGACAAGGTAAAGATTGAACACGAAGTTTAATTTTCTTAATTAATGAAGTAAGACTATTAGTCCAAGGAGATTTATTATTCTTTTTAAGCCTATCATATAACGGGGCTAAATCTCGAGAAAGATTTTTGTAGAAAGGAGAGATATAATTCAAGCTTCCCAAAAATCTTTGTAATTGAGTTCTATCAGTAATTACATCAGGAAATTTTGCAGCGAATTCAATAGATCGCTGGATAGGAGTAATTTTTTCTTGGCAAATGAGATGACCTAGGAAACGGACTTCTGTTTGAAATAAACTCATTTTGGGTTTAGATATCACCAAACCATTTTGTATAACAATTTTCTTTAAAATATCTAAATGCTTAAAATGCATTTCTAAAGTCTTTGAGTAGACTAAGATATCATCAATATAAACAATAATAAAATCTAAATAAGAATTGAAAATATCATTCATAATTTTTTGAAATTCAGACGGAGCATTTTTTAATCCGAAAGGCATTACATTCCATTCATATTGACCAAACGGAACATTAAAAGCAGTTCTATAAGAATGTTCTTTGAAAATCTGAATTTGCCAATAACCTGATTTTAAATCAAATTTTGAAAATATATTGGCGTCATATAATCTGAAAATATATTGGCGTCATATAATCTGAAAAGTAAATCTCTCTTATTAGGGATAGGGTACCTAATCCATTTTAAATATTTATTAAGTGGTTTATAGTTAATTACTAACCTGGGAACTCCTCGTTCTTTTTCTGCAGTGTTATTAACATAAAAGGCAGTTCATGACCAAGGAGATTTAGAAGGTTTTATTAACCCCTTCTGAAGAAGTGTATCAATCTCCTTTTTCCAGAATTCTACTAGTTCAGCATTCATCTGACAAGGTCGAGATTTCGTAGGAATATTATCCTCAGAGAAACTTTTTTCATATGGAAGAGTTACAATATGCTTTTTTTTATTCCAAAAAGCACTGGGATGATCAACACATATGTCTACGATCATTTGTTCAGAAATTATCTTAATTTTTTCTTGCACTTTGGTGGATTTCAAAGTATCAAAAATATTCATGCTAAACATTTCAAGCTGCAAAGAGGAAATATGCTTTTGTTTCATGTTAATCAAAGCATTTATATCACGCGAAATAGGGTCGGTAATGAAAGTATAACTTACATTCTGATCTTTATAAGTAGCAAAAAAATCTTTAGCAGTTATACTAGTAAAGGGATAGATAGCATTTATAAACGGTGTTCCAAGAATAATTGGGGGATGCAATTGATTCTTTACTAAGAAAAAGAAATGCGGTATGCAAATTTTATTTTGACAAATACGAGTATTAGGAAGTTTATACTTTATATCTAAAGCATGCCCGAACGCTGATCTCACCATGTGAGTTGTTTTCTCAAAATACTTAGTAGGTACAAGACCTTCTTGAATACAACTAACATCAGCACCGCTGTCAATCATAGCAACATTAGTGATAGAAAATTGATTATTAATCAGAATGGTGCAATTAATATACCATTTATGTGTCGTGACCACTTGCATTACTCCTAGAAACATATCTTTTCTAGGATCAGCCAAATCATTAAGAGTATTAACTGCAGGAGTAACTGCAGGGGTGAAAATAGGAACATCATCCTCATCTATATTTTTTCCCTTTCTATTAGTATGCTCTATCTGAGTAATACGGTGATCACAAATCATCTGATTTTATTTAAGAGTTTTAATCTCGTTTTTCAAATTTTCAATTACTTCATTTAAATCATCAAAAGACGAATCACGGATGACAACGGAAGGGTTGTTATTCAACCTGTTATTAATTTCAGACAAAGAATAAGGACCAGAATAGTCAAACTCATTTTTTGATTTTTCTATAGGTTTTGAAAAGCTAGCACTGTTATTAACGGCAAAGTGAATAATCTTATCGCGCAGATTACTGTCAGTAACTTCTTTAAGAAGTTCAATCACATTATCAGAAGTAATAGTATGAACATTCAAATCTTCAAACTGAGATTGCAATTTATAAAAGAATTCATTATCTTCGCAAGAGCAATTGTCGTCGTTGCACTTGCAGACCTTACTAGGTTGTCTTGACGTTTCTGCAGGAGGAGTTTCTTCCTCTGATTCCGTTTCAGAATCATAATCAGATTCAGACCCGAAAGTATATAAACAGCTGTAGATCTTATCAAAAACTTCATTTTCCAATTCTAAGGCTTGCAGCTTATTAAGCCTGCAATTTAGTGCTATATGGCCAAACTTCCCGCATTTATAACACTTGATTTTTGAAAGTTCTCGTTTTGAACGATCTTTATGAAATCTAGTGGATCCTCTATGAGATCTCCGTTCTCTCTGCTCTTCTTTAGATCTTCGTCTAGATTTTATTTTCTTTCGATAATAATCATCTTGACTAGAGTCTTTAGGCTCTTTAGTATGAACTTGCTTTCCTGGACCAGGTAATCCAAATTGAGTACAGAAATCTCCTAGCTGAGATCTTTCTCTTAATTTATCCATCTTCTTAGCTGACCCGTAAAACCTGCAATAATCATTTTACAAATGGTTTTATCGGTGTTATTAACATTTTTGCAAATCGTGGCGTACATGAGCATTCTATGTACTAGAATCCTTAATTGTCTATCAGTCAGACCATCTAGATTCCATTCATAAATCTCACTGCGCATAGACGTATCTGACTTGGCGTAGTTAGTGATATTGAGAAGTAAATTTCTTTTTACCTCTTCAAGATAATTTTTTATCATCTCATCTTGATCTCCATCTTGGTTAGAAATACTTCTAGCCATGTGTTTAACTGATTTATCAATTATCGTCTTTCTGGAGATCTTGACCTATAACTCTGGATAGTCTGAGTGATTGTATCTATAAGCTCTTGTCCATAAAGAGACTTCGTCTGGGGGTCCTTTTTCATTAATTTATCCCAGAAATTATTGTAAAAAGACCGATATAGGCAAGGGATTTGTTCGTCGGTGAAATCTACCTCTGGGCTCCATTTATGGATCCAAGGAACTGAGAATTCTATATAGAAGTATATTTGTTCAATATTTTGCAAATAACTTATATGTTCTTGATGGTGTAACCTGTTAAGATCTGAAGAAATCTTAACCCATTCTCTGTATAACTTTAGAAAGGGATCGGGCAATATTTTAATGGTTGGCCCGTGGTATGACCACCAATCTAAAAACCAATTTGGGATAGGATTTGCCACAATTTTTGCACATACTTTGATGAACCAAGTATGCTTATGTTTCTCATTATTATAACAGAGAACCCTTTTAAAGGCTTGGACATAATCCCAATAGGTAGCTTTGGTAATAACTTTGTCAAGACTTATCTGTCTTTCTTGCATTGAGGACATACCCCAATCTTCAATAGGAATGATATTCTTTATAATCATTTTGGAGAAGTTATAAACTTTCTCATTGGTATTATAACCTGAAAAGTGTTGAAATTCAACACCCGTGCTTATCTGCAAGTTTTCATAATATGATCTAGTTTTATATGATTCTCCTGGAAAATATAATCCGTTTATTAAATACCGTTGGAATATCTTCCAAGGTTCCTCTTTCCTCTGAATATCAGAGTTTTCCAAAAGAAATATCATTTCCTTTTTCTCTACCTTTTCGTAGGTTTTATCATCCTCCATATCATCTTTTACTAAAGAAGCAAAAGTAGTGCCTTGCTTTTCATCTTGCTTCTTTTGTGATAAATAAGCTTGTCATGCACATAGTATATTTCAAGTACGGATATTAAAAGAAAAAAATTGCATTTAAATGATACCCATCTGTTATGGTCATAACTTCACGAGAAAAGGCTATAGATGTTTGCTCTTTTTATGTTCGTACTCTTTATGTTATTTTGGTTATATCAATTACAGTAACAAATACATTACTTCTTCTTGATACACAATCATTAAACTAACTATTTACAACAACTAAATGAAGTTTAAACATCGTCAAATGTTAGTACACGTATATAACATCACTTCACTTTAGCAGCCATATTGAAATGTTCAAAGACACGTTATCATTATAAAAAGATTTGACCGTACTTGAAAAATATATATATACACATGGGCAAAATTGTCAAAACACATAAGTATCTAATCACAAAGCTAATTGGACTTGGTATAGTGGGCCAAGTCTAAAGTGGCCTTGAGTTGATAGAAGGTCCAAAAAGAACAAGAAGACCAACATGGTTCATTGGAGGATCAAAATGAATTTTGAACTTTTCACTATTAATATATCAAATTAAATAAAACAAAATAGTTAGTATAATTATTTTTTTAAAAAGGTCAAAAGTATAATCATTTTTAACAATTCAAAATGATGATTTTTTGTCAGTTTGTTGAATTTTGTTGCAACTTCTTGTAGATTCTTCAGACCCCAAATTATTATTTTCATTAAAAGTCCATTAGTAGCTTGTCAATGTGAAGGTATTATGTGAAGAAGGTTTTGCATCTGATTTTTAGACTTTGGAATAATTGCATAATTTATTCAATCAACTTATTCATCACATCATACTATCTTATCAACATTTAATATTTTATATCTTATTTTCACTTATGCTTTTTTCAGGTAAAAGTACTTGTAATTAATTTTATGTATCTTGTTAATATGCTTGTGCCTTGCAAATTTTGTTTTTTGTCTTACGAATTTCTTTTTTTCTGAAATTTAATGATATAAAGATATTTTCGACCACTTTTAGTATTTAAATATTGAAGAACAAAGGTTAAAGTATCATCCCACAATAGATATATTTGTGTGAATAACCCTAAATATAATATTGAAAGCGTTCACTAAATTTTATTTGCTCCTACGTCGTGAAAAAGACGATAGAAAGCCTCTATTAGGTTTTTTTTTAAATAAAATAAATTAAAAGGCCCCTAGCAGCTTGTCAATAAGAAGATATATTATGTGAATAAAGTTTTGCTTGTGATTTTTAGACTTGGAATAATTGTATCATGTGTTATTATTACTATATAGTAGAAGAGGCTAAGAAAATAACGATTCATCAACATGTCTGCTTCTCTAGCTAGGGATAATATTAGAACTTTTTATAATACTATGTTGAAATAATATTGTATATTTACAATTGCACTTTTTCTTTATAGGACATAAAAGTCCGTTCATATTTCACTTTTTTCCAAAATTTCTTTTCATTACCCAAATGTCTCTTAATATATGAACCCCACATGAGTAATTTTCATTTTCATTCTCTTTATTTGTGTTTCATGACTTCTTCTTTAATTTCTTTTACTTTGTTTATTTCGTGACAAATCAATTTTTTGTAATTTAATTACTTCATTTCTTATATTTTAGCTACAAAATATAATAGAGGTACAATTATTATTTTTAAATAATTTTTAAAAAAAATAAAATTAATTGACTCTTAAAATTTTATCAGTGTCATATATGAATAGATGGAATAACATATATTATTAAAAATTACGTAAAAGATATTATAAATCACAAGAATTAGCAATTGAAAATATTTTGGTTTACTCTCTAATTCCATATGTACCATTTATATTGAAACAAAAGAAGCATCATATATTATTTGAAAATGACGCCAAAAGGTATAAAATTCAAAGTAAACTAATAACTGGAAATATTTATAGTAATCACGTGAATTGAAATGGGAGTAACATACATTATTTAAAAATGATGCAAAAATTACAACACATTAATAGCTTTTTAGATATAATTTTTTAAAAATAAATTTAAAAAATTATTGATTCTTCCAATTCCATTTATATTTTATATCACATAAATTGAGATAAAAATAATGACATATATTGGTCCGTGCTGACACGGGCACCAATATCTAGTCTTATATACATTCACCTGGACATTCAACCATCTGAGGGTGTTTGGATTGGCTTAAAAATTGGTCAAACTACTTTTAATTTAGTTTTTTTTACTTTTGGAAGTAGACATATATAAAAATAACTTTAAACAAGTCAAAAAACGACTTAAAATAAGTTAAGAAGTGTTTGACAAGGTTAATTTTTAAAAAAAATAAGTTAAAATTCAAAAGTAAGTCTCTCCTATTTTTAATTTTTTGACTTAAAAGTATTTCAGTTTGACTTTAAAATTATTTTTTTAAGTCAATTCAAACGGGCTCACATCATGTGGATGGTGTTTTGCACATGCATACTGGATGAATGCAGCGAGTGAATCAAGATATTTATAAGCGTATTTTTTGTTTGACTAAGCTTTTTACTATACGATATACTAAAAAAAATTGTAATTCCAACCAAAATATCATGTCCAAAATAAAATTTATAGCTCCTTTTATATCTTGCTTTCACCCTGTTAGAAAGGGTATTTCATCTATTTTAGAAAAAAAAGTGCTATAATACACTAATTAATTCTCATCACATTCAATAATGTTTTTATCTAAGCGCATAATTATTTACTGATAAAATCAATTTCAGTATTTTACACTTGATATTTGTCAACTATTTTTAATCAGTCAACCCAAATAAACTCGTAACAGTACAAAATTTCGTATTATAAATGAATTAATCAACTAAATAGACTATACATGAAAACATATATATTCATCAGGGCAAAATTGTCAAACCATGAAGTATGGGCCAGTGGGCTCGGTTTTAATGGGCCTTGAATCAACAGAAGGCCCAAAATGAACATGAATCGAAGTAGTATCCACCTTCTTTCCTTCTTTCTTATCGGTATCTTCAGGTCGATCTCTTGACTAAGTCTCACACATCGAATTCTCAACTGAAAGACAATTTTTTTCACTCGATGGCACTTGTGCCCGCTTGAAATTTCATGGTTCATGTTGAGGAGACCATGAATTTTGATTTTCAGGATTATATCTTGCAAACGTCAATTTTAGACTAATTGTGCTCTTTATAATTTGTGTTTAATCAAACCACATATTGTCACAAGAGCCACAATAAATGAGTAATCAACTTGAGGTTCCACTTCTAGAGTTAGCACATCATCACCATACCCAAATCCTCTTGATGATTGCTTTTGATTTACCTATATAATATAGACAATTTTAATTAATAAAACAAAAAAAATATAGTATAATGTTGTTTAATTATAAATACTCAAAATAATTAAATTCTTTGAATTGAATAATTACCTTTGCGACAAGTTGACCAGTATTATTTGAGATTTGAAATGATGATTTTTTGTCAATTTGTTGAATCTTATAGCAACTTCCTATAGATTTATCACACCCTAAATTTACATCACAAATAACATCTCCTTTTGAATACTTCCAATTTCTTCTCACTTGAAACCATGGCTTTCCTTTAAATCCACCACTTAAATATCCACTCCACCTACCAAGTAATCTTAGTCTCTGTAGAAAAAAAAATATAACAAAGTTCAAAACAATATAATTAATTAAAATTAAACTTAATTAACTCAAGTTTAAGTCCTAAAAATGAAATCACCTTTAACAAGAAGCTATGTTTACTCTAACTATGCCAATGATTTTGGGAATTCCCATTTAATCATGTCCCAATGAATATTGAACACCAGATGAGAAACTAAATCGGAAAAAAAAGGGCACACTAGTAAGTTCTTTTGTTATTACCTCTTTTTTAATAGAGAAGAGAACTTGTCCACTAAGATCCATAAGGAAGACTTCATTGCTATTTCTTTCTTGGTAGTTATCAACTCTAAAAACAATATCACCTTTAGAATTAAAAACAGTACAACCATTTCCATGATACACTAGAGATTTCATCCATATAGTAAATGTTTCTCTTGTGGAAGTCACATAACAAGACGAAGATGAAGAAGAAGAAGAAGAGTTCTTGAGTGTTTCTGGATATATTTTGGCCATTGAATGAACAAAGGAAGCTAGTATGGTATTTTTTTTCAAACTTGTTTCCACCTAAGTGTATAATGAATGAGTAGAAATAAAAAGGGGTATATATATAATATATGTTGAAGTATTCAAGAAGCCCATAATAGTTAATAAAATAACATAATCCAAGAAACTAATAAGAAAGTGGAAATGCTATCCATTGAAGCAAAAAAAATTAAATATAAAGCATTGACTTGGATTGGAACACATTTTTTGCATTGTGGTGGGAATATACTTAAGGAATAAAGTAGAGATGGCACTATTTTGTATATTAGCAAGTGGGATGGCCTTGTCAGAATCACTTACCAAAAAAGATTCAAGGTGTGTTTGGTATAAAATAAAAATATATATTTTTTGGAAAATAAGTGGGGGTTTCTTTGTTACTTATTTTGTGGGATTTGATAGATAAGCAAGAAGGATACTATTCGATCTCAAGATCATTTGTATATAATCTAGGAAAATTTTATAGAGTGGGAATGTGGGAGGTCGGGGGTGGGGTTTGGGAGTATTGGTGGGTGATGAGGAAATAACAAATTAAACTTGAAATGACGTGTCTATATATAAGTGTTTTCTCTAGTCTCCAATCTCCATAGGAAAAATGTGATATCGTATGTTTTGGGTCAAACTTTATGCAAGTATTCATATACCTTATATGTAGTTTTAATTCATTCTCTTTTTATCTATCAATGTTAATCTTAAATCTCTTTTTATGATAATACTTTAACTTTTTTTAAAAAAATAAAATAAAATATGGTAAGAAAATCAGGATAAAACCCTAATAAAGATTATTTTTATATAATCTGGAAAAATATTATGGAGTGAAGGGTTTGGGAGTATTGGAGGGTGAGGAGCAAATAACAAATTAAATTTGAAATGATGTTTCTAGAAGTGTTTTCTCTAATCTCCAATCTCCATAGGAAAAAATGTGATATCGTATGTTTTGGATCAAACCTTACGCAGGTATTCATATACCTTATGTGTAGTTTTAATTTCTTTTATTTTCATCTACCAATATTAATCTTAAATAAACCAGCATGCTTGACAATATAAGAAGAATAAAAATAATTAGTCAAATAATAATTGTACTATCTCAAAAAAATAACATTAAACGAATGAATTTATCATACAAGAGATTATATTTTGCAACTATTATAATTTTAGGTCATGAGTGAAAATTAAAAGTTACTTTGCAAAGTAGGAAATGGTTATGTTTGGTTTCGTTTATTTATTTGCAAATTTATACTATTAAATAATGTGTCTAGCGATCTTCTATTAATAATTAAAAAAAATAAAAATCAACAACAGAGAACAAGCCATGGCTACTATAAAAGTTCTTTAAAATATTTTGGGTCAAATATCATGGCCTTAAATATCTGAGCTGTCTTTTGAATAAATTTTCATTCTCCTTAATATTTAATAATAAATATAAATATATTTATGCTTTTAGTTTACTTATGAGTGTAAGCCAATAGAATAAATATAAAAAATTTGAAACTAAGCACTTAATACTTTTTAAATGTTTATTAAAACTCCTTATGTATGAAATTTCTCCATTGGTTGTTCCACCTGCCCTACTTACGATTTATTTTCTTAAATAAATCAAAGAAGGGAGGGAGAGTAATATAAGCCAAAGACAAATCAATAGAAGACTTTCAATTAAATATATGCCAAAATTAAAAATAAATAAATTTATATATTAAAAAAAAGGTTATGTTGATGTCATCTAGAAGTATTATCACTTACTCCCTTTGTCCCAAAATATCTATCACGTTTTCTTTTTTTAAAATAATTTAATAATTTTTAGAGATAAATTAAATTAAATTCATTTAATATTTCAAATTAAAATTTACATATCTATGAACTGTTGAAAAAGTACTATAAATTGTAATACTTCTCAAATTTATATAATTTAACATGAGAGAAAAACGACATTCAAGATGGAGGGAATATCACAAATTGTTTGATTTGCGGACAAATTTATTTCGAAATTATAATTTTGGCTTTTGGACTAATTTATCACACCTATCTCCTAAGTGGATAAAACTACACCAAGTCTAAAATATAAAAAAATAAAATATCTTGAATTTAATTATACCTTCAAATAATAAATTTAAATAATCTTGTGGATATTCTACCTTAATTAATATAATGCTTAATTGATTGCATCATCATTTGCATGTTTATCACTTTGAAGATCATGAATTATTAGGTCTAATCAGAATTGATAGTGACCAACTATCAGAACAAGTAACAAATGGGCATATAAAATGTTTTTAACTTTTTATTCTATGATCGATCAAAGACCTTTTGTGTTAGAATAGATATTTTTGTGATACTATAATCTCTTTTTGGCAATTGGTATGTCGACATCGAACCAAACAAATACTAGTTCACCTTTGGTAACGACCCCCCTCCACAAGGTCGCCTCTCTACGTTATTCAGAGGTCGTTTGGTATATTGTATAAGAATATATTAATAGTATTGTGATTAATAATAGTGATGGAATAAATCGTGTTGGGATTATTCTTTATCCACCATTTGATTTGATATGTTAGGGACATTTTTTTTTTATCTTTTAACTATGTTTATCCATGTATTAATAACTCTTATATTGCTATTATTCTTCTCGTTCAGTTTGTTTTAAAAAGAAAGTCTCCTTACTTTTCTTTTTTTGGTAATTCATTAATTCTAATGTAAGAACCACAAGATTATAGGACATTTTGCTATATTCTACATGTTTTTAAGACCACAAGATACAAAAGTCTTTTTTGTACCAAGTCAAAACCCGACAAACAAGTTGAAATGGAGGGAGTATCATGGTTTACAATGTACGTACTCCCTCCATTTCATATTACTTGCCCTCATACTAAAAATAATTATTTTAATTTACTTGTCCAATTTATGAAATCAAGATAACTACATAATTAGTAATAAACAAACTTAAAGTTTCAAATTAGTTAACTATACCTTTAATTAAAGTTTTCTTAAGAATCAGTATGTCAAGCCAACATGCGCCAAGTAATATGAAACAGAGAGTATTAGTTATACACCTATAACATTGAAAGGTTGTATAACTATTATATGTATTAGTTATGAGAAAATACATAAAGTGATACCTGAAGTTGTCTCGAATTTTCAAAAAGACACATTAGCTATGCAAGCGTCCTATTACCTCACAAAAATATTAAATATCTTTGTAAATAGACCATTTTGATCAATTTTCTCCCTATGTTAGTGAACACGCTGATGACAGCACGTGAATGTATCACTTTACTTCCAAAAACCAATTAAAAAGCGACACGTTTCAGTGATTTTGTCCATTAATTATTTAATTCATTTTTAAATGCACCATCTTCCCCAAAATTTCAAGAGAGCCTTTGGTACCAACACTCTCTCTCTCTGATGAAATCAACTCAAAAAGATAAGAATTTGATTTAATTTTCAATCCAAAAATTAATTAGAAGTCATTTGATAACAAAGTTGGAGAAGCAGTATTGGGAGAAGAAGTACCAGTTGGGTAGCTATGGTGACAATGAAAAGTTGTTCCCACGGAGGGAGAAAGGGAAAGAGCCGTCATTGTTGTATATTGCAAGAGCAATAGCTAGAGATTTTTGAGTCAATTTAATCGATCTAATTAAGGAGTAAAATTGTGAAGTGGGTTGATGAATTTGAGTTAGACTTTTGTGGGTTGAGAAATTTGAGTTAGAATTTTGTGGGTTGTTGATTAAAAATTGAAACTTTGAAGGAGAATTTTGTGGCTTTTTCTATTTTTAAGTATTATCAAGAATTTTTATTTTTGAAACGATTCGGATCAGGTTAATCTGCTTTTTAAATTAAATTAATTAATTAAAAGGGGTGAGAATCACACTTGTTCATAGATGAGAAAATGGTTCTAAATGCTTTGTTTATGAAGGTATTTAATACTTTTGTGGGGTAATACGACACCCACATAATTAAGATGTCTTTTTTAAAATTCGGGACAACTTCAGGTGTCACTTTATGTCTTTTCTCTATTAGTTATATATATGTTTAGTTCTATCACAAAAGAATTTAAATAATATTATAACTAATACAATACATTGGATCCGGCTCCTCTCCATTTCTCTTCCCTCCATTTTCCTCTAGTTTTTGCTTGGATGTGAGACACATGGCATATGTAAGAATTAATGGTTAAGATTTAATTGAATTAAAATAAGATTCTAATTATGATTTAGATAATTAATATTTCATAAGGAAAATTACAATACCACAATCATAACAATATATTATCTCGTCCATAAATATATTATTAAAAACAATCTCTTTTTTCTAATCTTTTTCTTACTAGTATTCTTTGATTATTTTTTATAAAAAAAAACTCTTACTAGAATTATCTTCTATTTTTGTCCATAAATATATTAAATAATTTCTCTTTTTCTATTTTTTTTTTCATTGCGGGTATTTTTGCTATTAATTATATGTAAACTAATTTTAAAAAGAAACTTCAAAGTTGCTATCTAAAACTTACTCTATTTTTTTTAAAAAAAAAAAATTAGAAAAGAGAAAAGTTTTTATAATATATTTATGGACAAACTATTATATTGTTATGACTTATAATTATGATATTATTATTTTTCTTATGAAATATTTATTATCTAAATCGTAATTAGAATCTTATTTTAATTAATTAAATCTTAGCCATTAATTTTTATCTATATCATGTGTCTCACATCCAAGCAAGAATTTAAGAAAAATAGAGAGAAGGGAAATGGAGAGGAGCCGGATCCATAATACATTTATTATTTCTAACATATCCTAGCCAAACGGTCTTGCTATTCAGTGGCAGAGCCACATGCACTTGAGTCTTGAGCAGTGTCAATCGATATTTTTTTTTCGAAAAATTAATTTTTTTTCTTATTTATATACATATTATATATTGACGCCCCTTGATTTTTTTATGAATTTTTTTTTAACATTTTTATTAACATCTTTTAGTGAAAATTTTAACTCCACCACTGTTACTATTATCCGATCCTTGTATGTATGTTTCTCTAAGGGATGTAAAACAAGGATGTCCTATATCGCTCCCTAACAAATGCAATTTCATATTCAAAAAGACTCAAAATCAAAACTTCTTAGTTAAGAATAAAAGATTACTTACCATTCCACTACATCTACAATTCATTACTATATGCAACCACTACATATACAATTCATTACTATATGCAACAACTTTATTAATTACATAAGCATCATTATTGCCGGCGAGCTCTTGAAAAATAAAAAGAATACACGTGCATGATTGTAATATTTCTCATAACTCATAAGAATATAGAAAATATACCGTCAGGTATTAAACGTGACATTTTGTGAAACTATTGAAAATGATCATTCAATTCATATATTTTCTACCGTTTTAATTTATTTGTTATATTTTAATTTGATATAAAATTTTAAAAGAAAAATAATTTTTATGAATTTTATTATCTAAAATAAAGATATATCAAATGTATCAAAATGCCCTTTAATCTTGTGTGTTAAACATATGATATAAAAAGTTAAAATTAAAAAAACATTATACTACAAGAAAACATGAAATTAGCCATGAAATGTGTCGATAATTTCCAGTTAATAATCTGTTGCTAAAATACTTCCAGCTAATTAAATTTTCTTATAATCCTTCGTTAAACCATAGCAAAATGGGATGATATTTTTTATGTTTAACTATGATATTTTGTTTCTCGTTAATTTTTTATTTTCTAATAGTGTTAAAAGGGTTAAGGGAAACAGACTTTTTCTATATCTAAAAATAGACTGAAAAAATAGAACAAATAAATTAAACGAGGAAAGCGTAATATATGAAGATATGAATTATGACTTGATAGTAAGACAGAATAGAGGATTTTTTTTTTAAAGTACAGTTAAGTCTAATTATAATATTAATTACGTTGATGCATGCACACTAGTTTTTTTTTTTAAAAAAAAAAAAACAGATTTGGCGTTAGATAGTCCACTTGCAATATTTCATGAATTTTGATTCATCAGCAAGATTAGGTACAAATCCACCTTAATTATATATTAGAGCTTTAAATATGTTTATAAAGATTGAAAATATCATGTGTTTTATTATTTAGTTATTGAAAATATTTTTTAGGTCCTCGTGTGGCATGCATGTATGCATGTCCATTTGTGAGCTAAATATATATTTTTCCTTTTAATTTGTTTGACTAATTTTAATTGACTAGAAGTTTAAGAAAGCAAATGAAGATTTTTTAATAATGTAATCTTAAACTAGAGGTATATGAGAAACGTCCTTTAAAAATATGGTTTTAAACATGTCATATAAAAAGTAAGAATCAAATAATTGCCAAGAAAAGAAAGCAAACAATCTTTTTTGAACAGACTGAAAAAGAAAGTAAGACAAATAAATCAAAACGAAGAAAATGTTAATAAGTCATCTAAAAGATAATTACATATAATCATCCATAAGAAGTGAGATATGATTAAGTAAATAATAATATATTTTCTCAAACAATTTAAACTTTAGGTGGAAACAACTTTTCATGTCATAGGCAAATTGAAGCACCTTGCTTCGAAACCAGGGCGTCCAAAGTTAAAAAATCTTACTCTTTTTTTTATTTTATTTTTATGAGATGGGCAATACAATTAATTTAACATGGTATATCAAAGCCGTCAAACATCTTAGGATTGAATCTCATCACCACGTATCATCAATTTCTTTTTACGTGTTTTGACTCATAAAAAAAAATCAAGCCTGCACGCGAAAGGACTTAATTACATGTTGAGAAGACAATTAAGTATAGAAGTTAAAGTTTTCTTTTTGATCTTATATATTTGACATAGTCAATCCATATATCCTACTAAGCAAGCATAGATTTACAACCAGCATCAGCATACCAATTTGAATTTTGTTTTTAGGTTGAACCACCTAATTTGAAAAAGTACAAAAAGTGTATGTACATAAATCCAACGTGTAAAGAAGAAAATAAATGTCGATGCTTTACACAAAAAATATATAACAGCAATGAGCTCACTGCTTATATATATAATTCTACTTTTAACAAAAGTGATTATTTTATCAACTTGTAATAAAGTATAAAGTAGGTATCCTTAAATATAAAACAAGATAAGTGAACCCACAGCTTGTTTAATCATCAAACGCAAAGGAGTACTTAATTTGCCATTTAGGGATAACAACGGGACGGGACGGATTTATGTTTGCTAAAGTTTTGTCTTGCCCTATTAGTTGTCTATCTTGTTTAGATCCAGCTTTGTCATGTCTTGTCCTGTTTAATAATTATTTACATGTTAGTTATTTTGTTGTCAAAATTTAATATTTCTTTTGGTTTAATCTTTTAAATATCATGTTCGATTTATCTTTTTCATTTTAATAATTTGATTTATTACTTGTTGATTATTTTATAATGATACTTTTATAAGGTTTATACATTTTGATTTTGTAACCATTCTCACATGGATTATTTTACTAAAACACGTTTTTGTTTAATTTTGGCTCCCGTCCTACCCGAGCATTGATAGACAATGTATTGCCATGGCAGGTTTAAATAGGGCTATTTTTTAAAACTAAAAAATTGGGGTGCAAACATATATACATAAAGCTATCAAAAGAGGAATTAGTGACGACAAAAATTGTATAACACATTGTATATACATGTTATACATTGTTGATACACTTGATATACAAATTTCCATCATAAAACTCCTTCCAAACACCATTATACTTCCATTTCAATATCATAATTATAAAATAAAAAATAAACAGTGGTAGAAAATCAAATTCAAAACTCACGTTAACACATTTAAAAAGGATTTAAAGACTAAATATTTAAAAAGTTGTGTTAATTAGTAAGGGGTATTTTGCAACATATATATTAACGATGACTTATGTAGCTAACTTTTTTCTAATAATAGTGTCTTACAAAAATGTGATGATTAAGTAATTAACTCACATGCTACATATCACGAAACTTTTGATTAAAGGTGGAAAAGTTGTAGCGTGATACCTAGCTGCTACTAGCATCAGCATATCAATTTGGAGCTTTCATTTGTTTTCGTTTTTTGTAATTTCCTTTTTGATTCTTTGTTGAACTTGAACCACCTAATTTGAAAAAGTGCAAAATGTGTATGCACATAAATCCAACGTGTAAAGAAAAAAAAATGTCAATGCTTTACACAAAACAACAGTAATAAAGTAGAAAGTAGGTATCCTTAGATAAAACAAGATAAGTGAACTCACTTCTTGTTTAATTATCAAACACAAAGGAGTACTTAAAAAAGAAGATTGGTCATTTAGGGATGATAATGGGATGAAAGAGGGCAGGTTAATGTAGAAAATAGCAGAAAAAAAGTAGGGAAAATTATGTGGATAAGTAAATATATATTAATTAATTAGTTAGCATAGTTACAGTTTGCCTTAGTTATAATTCACGATCTACTTTTAGCTATAATTACACGGCTCAACTTTTTAGTTTTGTTTAATTCGTACATTTGTATAATATAATTTGTATAACTTTTGTATAATGTAATTTTGTTTAATATAATTTGTATAACTGTTTAAAGTTAAGATGTTTGTGTTTGTATAAATTCGTCATTCCAAGTTTATACAAAAATAACTTAATTATACAAATGTACCCGCAAATTATACAAGCCCGTGAATTATACAAACGAAATAACTTAAACTATAACTACAACCCGTAAATATGCAAACTATAGCTATGAAGTATAATTAAGTTTATTATAATGGCTATTTGCGAAAGTTCCCCATAAAAGTATAATCAGATAGACCTCCTGCTAGCCCAAGATGGCAAGATCGTTAACTAAGATTGGGAGATTCAACTAAAGAAGAGGAAGCTAGAATAAACCAAGAGTATTTTAATCTTTTAAATAGGAGAACTTGATTATAAAAGAAAACTATTTGATTTAGGTTTGTTTTTGGGTTGTATACAACTCTGGGTCTACGACTTCCTTCCTACTGTCCGTAGGACTTCCCTTTTCAACTAAACTTTCCAATTTTTGAGGTGTTACAATTTAAATATCTACTTCGTTTAGATTCAACTCCACCTTGTCCTGTTTAGTCTTTATTTACATATATTTTTTGTATTCTTTAATCAAAATTTAATATTTCTTTCATATTGATCTTTTTAATATCATCTTCAAAAAAATATTATTTTAATAACTTTTTAATGTATTAGTTGCTGATTATTTTGTAACGATACTTTTATAATGTTAATACATTTTGATATTGTAAGTTGTAACAATCCTCACATGAATTGTTTTACTAAATACATTTATTTTCATTCATAAAAGCTTTGATTCGATCCACTCTACCCCATTGAAGCATCACTTTGTCCTGTCTTGTCACGTCTTGACTCAATTGTCATCCAATAAGTTATTGCTTAGGACTATTTTTGAAAACTCTTCCTGTAGCTGGCAGGTTAGCAAACATATATATAAACCATTTTTAAAAATAAGGAATTAGTGACTGCAAAAAATCCACAATGTATAGCACATTGTATATACATGTTATAAATTGTGGATACACTTGATATACAAATTTTCCATAAAACTCCTTCCAAACACCATTACACTTCCATTTCAATATTATAATTATAAATTTTAAGAAAGAAACAGAAGAAAAATAAGTATCTTTCAACTTGCATTATTTTCATTTTCTACAACTAAATATTACTTGTAGTAGAAAATCAAACTCAAAGCTTACGTTAACACATTTAGAAGGGATTTAAAGACTAAATATTAAAAAAAATGTGTTAATTAATTAGGAGATATTTAGCAACATATTAATGACGACTTTTGTTGCTAACTTTTTTCTTATAATATAGTGTTAGTCTTACAAAAATGCGATGATTAAATAAATTGATTAATACTCTTTAGATTCCATTACATATAGTTTGAGAGAAAATGTGATAATGCATTTCAATACAGCTATGATTGTTGGAATATTTCTTTCATTTTATAATACATAATTTGACTCTAAACGATATTTAAGTAATTAAATCACATGCTACACATCACGAATTTTATTTTATTTTATTTTTTTGGCTCGATTATAATTTTGACTTTCATAAAATTTAAAACCTTCCTCGAATTTTCTAATTTTTTTTGTGTACCAAATACAATCTTATACAGAATTTGGAAACACAATTTTTTTATGGTAATTAATCATTTTTAAAAAAGAAACTAGATACAAGGAGCCGGTGCAAGCACGGACCGATAGATGTTACTCTCTTTATTCTATATTAAATGAATTTGTGAGGTAATGAATATCTATTTTTTAAAAAGTTTAGGACGTAAATTGAACATCATTTTTCAATATCTATTTAGTATTGTTATACTATTCTTGAAAATATAAATAATTTAAAGTCAAATTATAAATATGAGCAATTAACCATCTTGAACTTATCACCTAAAAAATGTAAATGAAGGCAAAAAATGAAAAAAAAAACAATAAAAAATTCAAACATTTATTTTGAACTTTGAATAATTTACTTATTTTGAACTACGTAAAAAAATCCAAAATTCAATTTATATAGAATTTATGTAGCACAGATGAAATGGGAAGAGTCAACTAAATCTTTTATATAATTTCTGTTAGTGTTAAAAGGGTAATAAAGTTTGTTATATCTAATATTTTGCATGGAACAATTTTTAAGTAATAAAAAAGAAGATAGGAACAAAATAGAAAGTAAAAAAGTAGGACACACTCATGTTAAGTTATAAAAAAATAACAAATAGATGATAAAAAGACTAAAATACCCTCAAAGATAATTTAAGAGACATCAAGCATACATATTGATACGTCGTGATTTACCTAGAGCAATTCAATTTGTATACAAGAAATTGGTGAGCTAATTAAGGAGGATTAGCGATGATAAAATAGATAAAATTTATGGTTATTTGTCCGACGCAATTCATTTAAACGGGTTGGATAATCGAACATTTTAAAAGTGAGTAAATATGGACAAGGACGTATCATGATTCCATGGGGAGTTTCTGGGTTCATATGAATCCATGCTTCTGCCCCGTCATTATATAAAGTAGTGTTATATTTTTTTTTAAAAAAATACTTAAATATTAATGTGTGAATTCATGATTCTCTTCCGACATTAAATATAGTTATTTCATATTTTTTTAATAAATAAATAATTAAATATAGACACATGAACTCACGCTTGAAGTGTCATAATGCGATGATAATTGGGTACACCTATCTAAGTAATGTCAGAAATTTGAATTTTATATCAATATTATTTTTTTTCTTTCTAAAATTGGGTAACACCTCTCTAAGTAGTTGTTGTTAGCACTTTTGACATTTTAATTAATATTTTTCTTCTTCTTTAATCTTTAAAAAATTCCAAGGTTGTCACATTGTAAATTCCTATTTTTTTTACCAATATAACTTTTTTATAAAATTAAACCAAATGTGTATGTTAAAACTAGTTGTACTAAATGATATAAAATCCATTCAATAAGTTCAACCGGTTTTAATATCTTCAATACAAAATATAACTATTCAAATTTTAATAATTTCTATTTGAATTGATAATAATTAATTTTAGGCCCATTGCCAAATTCAGTTTTTCTTGGTTTAGACACTGTAAACCCATAGTTCTTAATGGCCTTTGATTGGATTTATAAATTTGTTCTTCAGTTGATACCATAAATAAATGATACTTACATTTTAAACCAATTATAACTCAGCACATCACATTGGAATAATAAATCTCAGTGACTTATGTTCGGAAGTAAATGGCCAAGAGATCTTAATTCAAAATAATATCGCAATTTATAATTCAACTGTTGGATAATGCTAACATACTGCGTGTGGCAAGACCAGAATTATGAGTCGGAGGTGATTGAATCGAATATGATATTTGCTTAATGAGACTTGATAAAAAATAAATTTATGTCATTAGACTCACTATCATCAACAATATAAAGCTTCCTAATTGGCAATTGCTCAAATGGACTATTATTTACTCAAATAACATATCTTTAGGCACATTATGTATATACCTTTTGTTGTCATAAGATTAGTTCAAATATGTTCTTATTTACCGGAGCAAACAATACAAATTCCACTAATTTAGGACTTAATTATGTGTCTTCACTTTAATTTTTGAAATCACCTTCCCGTACCATATTGACTTCAACCAAATACATGTATCTCGCACCTTTAAAATACATGTATCTCGGATTTAAGGTTAAATTAGGTATAATTTGTTCCAGATACATTGTATCCAAGTGTGACTCTCTAGCTCGTCTCTATTCTATCTCGCTCGCCTCTTTCTCTCTCTCCCTATGTATTCTATATCATCTTATCTCCCTATCTAATATTATATGGATTCGTTTGATAGGATGATAAGGAATAACTAATTAATATTAGAATGAACTTATCTCATATTTAATTAGGATAAAATTGCAGAATATCTTATCCTAAAATTTAGTATTATTTTTATTCCATATTAAAAATAAAATAATAATCTCAAAATAACTTATCCTCCGATCAAATGTGCCCTATATCTTTAGGCATCTCTGTGTTTGCAACAACAAAGGAGATGATGTGTACTAACAGAAAATAAATAAACAAAAAAACAGACGTAGCTTAGGAGTTTTTATGACCTTATTATAAATTGACAAAGACAGGAATTGTTTATTTGTCCCATTTTCCATTTCCAATGACATCAATGATCCCAATAGTTACTTTCTTTTTCTTTACTCTTTTGCCTAATTAACACCAACAAGAACAACCATGCAACTTGATACAATAATATATTCAGTATAATTTTTAAAATTAGTTCTGAAAAAGGTGATGTCTATACGGTCTTTTTTCATATCTTGCGAACAGTGGTGGAACCAGAATTTTTAAGAAGGGGATTCAAAATTTGAAAAATACACACGAAGTAGTCGAAGGGGGTTCGACATCTACTATATATACCTAAAATATTATTTTAATCATGTATAAATAATATAATTTTCCACCGAAAGGATTCAGATGAACCCCCTAACTGTAAGGTGGCTCCGCACTGCTTATGAAGATAGAGATGTTATTTTCAATAAATCCTCAGGCTAAGCCAAATATGTATATCAAAATAAAGTATGAAAATACAATAGAAATAATAATAATAACAACAACAAATAATACAACAACTGAAGAAAGAAAAGAATTAATTAACCATCTTGAGAAATATGCATTTTCACTTTTTAATTGGAGAAATTTCTTGCGTTTTTGTTTTTTCTTCTTTTCTTTTTTGTTTATGAAAGGGACAGAATATCTAACCCTTAACCCTTGTAGTTTTACTATATGAACATTAATGGAAATACAAATCATTAAATGATTTAATTGATTTTGAGATATAGAGGGGCAAAACAAGTAAAACAATAATTGGTTATCTGTTAACGCTTTAATCAGCATGATTATGAAAATTTTAATTAGTGTATGTGAAATCATAAATCATAATTAATGTCTTGCTGGATCACACAAAGAGTTATCAAATGAAAACATGTCACCTATTTTAATAGCAACATAAGAGGTTGGGGACTAGAAGTGTATATGATCGGGTTGGTTCGGGTTTTTTAAATATCAAATCAAATCATTTGTGTCAAAATTTAAAATTTATAAACCAATCTAATAAAACTCGTTTTTTTTTTTTGGGTTTTTCAACATCGGGTTGGTTCGGGATTTTAAATACCAAACCAAACCATTTGTGTCACATATTTAAATTTCTAAATCAAACCAAACTAATAAACCTCATATTTTTTTGGGTTTTTGGATTTTTCCGGTAAAATATTCATAAAAAACATATAATTAACTTGTGTTCCAAATATTTCTTTAGTCCAACCAAAATACAACTATCTAATGTGTTTCTTAAGAAATTAACACAAAATATGATGAGTGATGACACTAAAATATTTAATAAAATATAATAATGAAATTGCATAAAATAAATATTGCAAATTGATAAGTCATAATGAAAAATATCATAATTTAAAAGTACTAAATCATGCTAAAATAAGTCTAATAAGTATTAATTACATGATAAACTATTAAAGAAAAATTAAAATTAGATTATGTATTTTAAATGTCTAAATCAATGTAAAACTCAAGAACAAATATTCAACATTATTGTCATTCTTAGTGTAGAATTAATTTATTTTGTTAGCATTAGTATTGATTTGATTTTGAATTGAGTTTTATTAGAGTTACTAATATTCTATGGACTATACCATTTATTTGACCATTCAAAGTTATAAATTTAAAAAAACTTGAAAAAATATGTTAAACGATAAAAATTATGAAAACGTATAAGTAATATTTAGAAATTACATCAAAGTAAATACTTTTATGTATAAAATAAATTTTAAAAATTATATATATAATGTCGGGTTGGTTTGGTCTCGGGTTGACTCTTTTTAGTTAAAACCAAACCAACCCAAGTATGGTCGGGCTTTTTTTCCAATACCATATTATTAGTCGGGTTTTTTTTCCGATTTGATTCGATTTACGGTTTAGTTTAGTTTTCGGTTCGATTTTGTACACCGGAGACTTTATCTTATTTTAAAAATTTAGCTACTCCTTAATTAAATTAAAGTAAGTAATGGAGATAATTAAGGAGTGGAATTTTGAATATACTGCCCAACCATTTTTTTTTTTGTTCTTATTTGGGTGATAAGAGAAAAGGTTGTGACATTTCACTTACCATTTATATTAGGAGCTTATCTCCAGTTAAGAATATACGTAAAAAAAATCTGAAATTTGAGTTGAAAATATCTGATAGCAACACTTTATGATATTCAAATAGTTTATCATATTGTCCAATCCTTTTTTTGTTTTTATTTGGAGTGGTGAAGGAAATATCGTGATATTTCACTTACCATTTATAATAGGAATCTATCTGCCGTTAAGAATATATGTAAACAAAATTCTAAAATTTGAATAAAAAATATCTTATAAAAAATACTTTATGATCTTCAAGTATTTAATTAAAATAAATTATAATTTAAGTATATAAATAAAATATATTAGCTAATTTAAGAGGGTAGTTGAAGCATTTTATCTTCTTCCTTTTTTTTTTTTTTAAAATGATAATATAATTCTCATTAATTATTAAAATATAAAAGCAAGAGTGTGGTTTGAAATTCAAACATCCCCACACAGGACATCATGTCCCAAAAACATGGGGTGGGTGGAAATAATGAAATATTATAGATATGGAAAAGACAAACTATAAGTGGCCCAAAATTAGAAAAAAGATGGAAATTCTCATAAATAGAAAGAGACGTGGAGAAGTGTGACACTAATAAACTCATATCCATCATAAAGTTATCGTCCGATTCAATCAATTGTATGTTCTAATGGTTAGAGGTAGCTCAATGAGCCATGAAAGAATCACTCGATTTTTGATCTAATAATAAGAACACACACCACAGTTTTTTTCGTAAGCAAAAACATGATCATCAAGTATATACTAAAGTAGAAAAATGAATATATTATCCATCAAGTTTCTAACCCTATGTCACTTGTGTCTTTTGATGATTTCTCGGTTAGAAAAGATGATACATAAATGTACTTGATTTCTGATGAATAATACAAACACAAAAAATTAAATAATTCATTTAAAAAAATTAAGTTCAAATTTAAAAGTGAGATCATCAAAAACCCGAAAGAGAAATAAGTGCATATAAGAAGAAAAAATAGAATCAAGGAACATAAATATATTATTTAATTTAATAAAAAAAATTACCATACTCACCGGTACAATCTTAATCAAACTAAAACAAAAGTGTAAAAATTTAATTATTCATAATAATTACATAAATTACATGTTATATATAATTTTGGGTCTTTTAGACCAACTTTGTCTCATTCTCCTCATCATAATTTGATAAAGATATATTCCCTCCATCCCATTTTATGTGACACCATTTTCTTTTTGGTCAATTTAAAAAAGAATGTCACATTTTCTTATATGATAAGTATTTAAAGGTACCATTCCTAATTTATTCTTGTTAGTCCCACTTAATCTTAAAGATAATATTCCAATACATTTACGAGGAGAGAGAAAAGTGAGTCTACTTTTTAATATGACTATTTTTTGAAAGGGGTAATTTTGTAAATATTTCAAAGTCTTCATTTATTTCTTAAACTCCGTACTCGATCTAATATTGCCACATAAAATGAGACGGAGGGAGTAATATCTACCAGCAACATATTTGTTTTTTATGAGAGCCAAAAATGAAAGACCAAACTGCTTCCTATTCCTTTCAATTTTTTCCAAGTCGAATAGGGAAATAACCAAAGACTTACGAGGGAATTTTTAAAAAAATATTTTTTTTATCGTAAATTAAAAATATGTCAAATGTATCAAAATATTCTTTAATTTTATAAATTTAAACATGTAATGTGGAAAACTAAAATTAAAGAATTGTCATAAAAAATTTTAAAAAAACATTCTTTATTAAATGAACTAAAAAAGAAAATATGATAAATAAATTAAAACAGACGTAACACTTTTTTTTCTTTCTTATTTTGATAACTTATAATGGAGACAATATTTTTTTAAAAATGAATAAATTTTTATTTCAATCTTTTTATAATTAAATAATTCATATGATCTCATTTTATTTTTTACCCTTAAAATTTAAGCCTTTTAAATTTAGTGTAAACATGGATTAATAAGTTTCTTCTAACTTAAAAAATAATCTACTTTTTTGTTATAGAAATGTCACCTTTTTTTTGGTATTGTTTTGCTTATAAGCACTGTCAAGGAGGACCCTCCATGTTTAATTAATAAAAAATACACTGTCTTCTGTCCCAACTACTATTTAATTTACCCTTAATTCATTTATATTTAAAAAATAAAAATAAAAATATGGCAATCCTTAATCTCTACATTCTATGCAATGTCACTATAACATAATCAAACAATAAATAGTATTTTGAACAAAGTTTGTTTTTAATTTTTTTTTAATTACTATTAGAGGTATATAAATATGAAAATGATTTATGTCTTTTTTTGTTTTATTCTTTTCAACTTTCCAATAATGATGTCTAAGTAGGTACATAGTCCATATTGTTTTTTCACTGCATTTTTGCACGTTTGACCATAAAAAATATCTATTATTTCGAATTATTTTTCATTGTACTTGAAAATTAATGTTGGCCATGAAAATGTTTAATTCAATTTAAAGTTAGATTTCAAATTTGAAAAATATCTTATACTATAATTTGTTTTCCACCTCATTTTTATAATTTCTATAAATTGTTTTCTTTACTTTTTTTACGAAAAGTATAATCAAATAAAAAAATTCATCTTTAATTCTATTTCAATTTTTTTGAATAAAATAAAGTTTTTTTTATTTTTATGATCAAACGCCTACTAAATATCTCGAGGGTATAGATTCATAGCCATGGAAAAATGCCCTAGCAGCTATATGGTAAAAGGTGGACTTTTTATGCTCATTCTTTTTTATTTTTTCAGGAAAGAAAATACCCTTTGACAAACAAAAAAATGTAGTAAATGATAGAGTATTGGTCTGTTCCTCCTTTAATTAAAGATTTTAATTTTGAGTCATGAGTATAAATCTTGTAATTTTTTTTATGTAGTTGGCGATAGAACTTCTTATTAGCTTGAATGTCATTTTTACCTCAAAAAATATATGTTAGGGAAGCATTACCCTAATTGAATCCTACTCAATGCATATTTGAATTAGTCAAACTTTAATGTGGAATACAAGACACAAATGAAAATTGAAAAAGAAAAATACCACAAAATTTAAGATCGCGCTTGACCATGAATTTTTTTCGAAGTTGAACTCAAAAAAACATGTTTGACCATAAATTTATGAAATTCAACTTGAAGTTAAATATTGAAATTTGAAATTTTTTGAATCAAACAACCAATTTTTTTCACTCTAAATTACATATAAAAAATGGGATTATAAACAGCCCCAATTTATATTTATATATATTTATGATCAACCAATCAGAATTATGGTTGAGTGATACACACTCTTTCGTCCTTAACCAAGAGGTCTCAGATTCAAATCCCTTGAATATATAATGATTTTTGTTAGAAAGCGTTTTAGCTTCAATATGAAACTTTTCAATGCATGATAAATATAATATCAATTTAAAATATTTTTTATTTTACGATAAAACATGACCAAACAGCTTGAAGTGGGCTGAATCAACCAAAAACAAATTGAAGTCAATTCACCACATTTCACGATCCACATACCACCTTGTTCTTTTCCACTTCCTTTTCCCCGCCGCTCTTTCTCTCTGTACATTTTATTTTTTCACTTCTCTGAATCTGCATTTGTACTTGATTTTCTCCCATTTCCTCTAACAGAAAAATCTTCTTCAATTCTTCTAATGAACTGTCTCTATTTTTGTCACCAAAACTCTCTTTGAACTCAAGTCTTCTTCTTGTACTACTACTACTTTCTAGTTATAAGTAGGTTTCTTTCAACTTCATTCTCTTAATTTGAACTTTTCCATACTTGGGGTTGTTACATTTTCTACAATCTTGGATTCATCCTCAAGCTTTCTCTCATTTTGTTACTAAAAACAAAATCAAGAACTCATTTTTCTGTTTCTTGATTGACCCATTTCTCCAACTTCTGTTATTTTTAAGTGATTCTAATAATGGGTTCTTTCAGTTTTGGGTTCTTGTAAAGCATTTTTTTGTTGTTGTTGTTGTTTATGGGGAAGGACTACAAGAAGAGCAAAAATGAGAAATTGGGTTTTATTTGGAGTTTTAGTGACTGTTGGACTGATTTTTCTGAAATGTGATGCTTTTCCATCTAATGAAGGTATATGCTTATCAATTTCAAAAAATTGTTCTGTTGCTTAGATCTTGATTTGATTGGTTTGTGAAGTTTAATTTGTGTGATTTAGGACAATGTAGGGAGTTATATGATGTTGTTTTGTCAATACGAGATGGGTATTGTAAGTGGCAGAGCGGTCTTGCTTACTTGATCCACTAAGAGTCAGCCATTTGCTGTTCTGATTAGTAGAAAGAAAAAAAAAAGTATATGACGTTTATAAATACACAATTGCAGAGTGATTTTGCTTTCCTGATCCACTAAGATTTAGCCATTTGTTGATTTGATCAGTAGCAAGAAAAAAAGTTATATGATGTTGTTTATAAATATGTGATGTGGTATTGTAAGTGGTAGAGTGTCCTTGTTGCCCCGATCCATTAAGATTCATCCATTTGTCTCTGATTCGTAGAAAGAAAAGAAAAAGTTATATGATGTTGTTTAGTAAAGATTTTGGCTTCTTTTTTTTTGCGTTGATATACTGTATTGATGAAATGCTAATGCAAAGTAGTTGGTAGTTGATACTTCATAACTGATATCAGTATTCTAACTTGGGAGTAATTTGGTTTTGCACAGTTCATGCTCTAAATAATTTCAGGGAAGCTATATATGAAGATCCACATCTGGTATTCTCAAATTGGAATGCCTTAGATTCAGATCCTTGTGGATGGTCTGGAATTTTTTGCTCAACTGCACGAGATCATGTCATAAAAATGTGAGAGAAGTGCCTTCTGCATATGGCGTTTTCGTTTTCTTTCTATCTGTTTGTTGGATTGATTTTTCTCAATTGGATGCAACTTATTTCATTACTTTTCAATACATGTTAGTAGCACAACTGAGCCTTTACTAATGCGTTTACAACGTCTCCTGTCTATGTAATTTTGCAGTAACATTTCTGGTGCTTCTTTGAAGGGTTTTGTTTCGCCGAATTTGCATTTGATTTCTTATTTGCAAGAACTGTAAGCTATTCCTTCCATGAAAAACTTATACATGTAACTCCGGTGTGTAAAAGATTTGGTAAAAGCATAATGCTATGTATTGGTGATGTGCAGGATGTTGCATGGAAATGTACTGATTGGTACAATACCGAAGGAGATTGGCTTGTTGAAAAATTTAAAGGTCTTGGATTTGGGTTCTAACCAGCTCGCAGGACCAATTCCTCTCGAGCTTGGCAATTTGTCAAACATTATAAAGATGTTAGTGCAATTTGAGTGTTTGTTGTTGTATGTGTACTTTCCTTTTTGACTTACATGAAGCTTCCTTATCTCATCTAGTTTTGTTATGTCTCTGCAGAAACCTTCAATCCAATGGATTAACAGGTAAATTGCCCTCTGAGCTTGGTGAATTGATATACCTTCAGGAACTTCGTCTGGACAGAAATAAGCTCAAAGGACCACTGCCTGCCAGTAATGGCTCAAATTTTACATCCAGTGCGTATGGGATGTAAGTCGAATATGGACAGTGCTATTTCTTCAATTCTATGCGTTTTTAATCTTTGGATTTGCTGTTATGTAGGTTTTACATTATCACATTGGTAGAAGATTTAATGTTGCAAATGCTTTAGAGACGTGGTTCATTTGATTTTTCAATCTTGTACACTATGAAGCTGCCTTTTTTCGTCTTTTTGGGGGAGGGGGTGGATATCTGAAGCTTAAAATCTTTTGTTTAAGCCGTTAACTATACCCTTACTAAATGATTCTCTCTAAAATGTAATGTTTCCAGGACTTAAGAACATTATACATTCAATTTTTTTGGAATATTTGAAGCTTAATTAAAGTTATATATATTTTTAATCTTCTAAGGAGCCCATAGTATCTCAATTAGCATATGATTTGCTGCAACATTTTTGGCTGCAGTTTGTCTGGACATTTACAGAGTCTTAAAATTGAAAAATTATGGTTAATGTTTAATCTTTTCTGTTGTCTTGATTGATAGTGCTGGACTTCTGTTGACATGTATGTCTGTTGTACTTGAACTTAATTTAATACATTTGTTGTTCTCCTAGAAACTTCACATAATTAATGAGTGTGATGAAATCTTAAAGAGTTCAACATGTATATTCAAAAGTCATCACTGACGTTATCGGCAATATTCTGTATAGTTTTCTGGAAAAATCAGTAAGAAGCCTCCTATGCTTGTTTGATCTTGTAATTGTTCTACATAGATCCCTTTTAAGTTTTATCTCACAGTTGGTTTCTTAGTAATCGTCTTTTATTTTTGTTTAGGCATGCCTCTGGTGCCAAACCTACTGGTCTTTGTCGTTTATCTCAACTGAGAGTTGCTGATTTCTCCTTCAACTTCTTCTTTGGTAGCATACCGAAGTGTCTGGATTACCTTTCAAAGTATAGTTCTTAATTCCGATCCACAAGCATTTTTTATACTCTTTATTTCAATTTCTGAGTGCCTATTATTTTGCTCTTTCTATAGAACTAGCTTTCAAGGAAATTGCCTTCAAGCAAAAGATCCCAGGCAGCGTTCTACTGCTTTATGTGGTATGTGTAATCTGCTAGACAACTCTTACACTTAAGCAGAATCATTAACCAAGCCTTTGAATCTTCTATGCATACATTAGTGTGTGATAATGCAAGCTGGTCATGCTTACTTTTGATTGTATATCCTAAAGAGGCTTCTGCGACTAAGTTCACCCATTTCACTAACAGTCACAGTTGAACTGATCAACTTTAAAATAATTGAATTGATTTTTGTAACTTTTGCATTATAGGAGGCACTCCACCTTCCAAAAGCAATCCAGCACAGAGCAATAATAAGCACCGGATTGTTGAAGGAAGAGCCAAACATAAGTCTGCTTCAAAACCTACCTGGCTTTTTGTGTTAGAAGTGGTAACTGGAGTTATTGCAGGTTCTCTCTTCCTTGTGGCTATTTTGGCTGCCATTCAGAAGTGTAAGAACGAATCTTCTATTATCATCCCTTGGAGGAAATCAGCAAGTATGAAAGACCATATGCAAGACCATATGGCAGTTTATGTAGGTGAGTACCATGCAATTTCAGTTGGGGGATTACAGTTAAGAATTGCCTTTAAACATTTGTATTACTTGATTCTGTATTGACTTAGGGTGTGTTCGGTATGAAGGAAAAATGGTTTCCTTTGGAAAACATTTTCTAGAAAATAAGTGGATTCCTTACTTATTTTCTTGTGTTCGGTATGTAAGTAAAAAACATCACCCTAATAGGATTTGTATATAATCTAGATAAATACTATGGGAGGTGGAGGTAGGGGTAGGGGTCCCGGGTGGTGGAGATGGGGCTTACGGGGTGGGGGTGAAGATGAGGTGTGTTGGAGGACACAATTGATGTGAAATACCACTTGTGGAACTTGTTTTCCCTACCTCCATACCGAACACACCCTTAATTCTTTCTCATATAGGATCTGATTCTTCAATTTAGTACTACACATAGGACACCACGTAGGACGCAAATTGCCTTGTAGGATGCCACGTCCCCACGTAGGACGTGTGTTTATTTGTTCAACTTTATACAAGTTTAAGTGTCTATTTGTGCATATCCAAAGTTGGCAGACATAAATGTGAAATGAGGCCAAGTTAAAGGGCACATTAATGTATTATGCCTTTTTCTTTTCTATGATATTTTCACAATAGCTTCCTTACTCTTGTATTTTTCAAAAGCTGTTTTGGAAAACAACTTCTCTACCTCCACAAAGGTAGGTTTAAGGTTTGCATACACCTCACCCTCCCCAGACCCCACTTGTGGGATCACACAGGGTAGAGGATCACAAGTTCAGAAGCATTAATTATAATTCACATTTCTTTGTCAGATAATGAGATGCTAAAGGATGTTGTAAGATATAGCAGACAAGAACTTGAGGTAGCTTGTGAAGATTTCAGCAACATTATTGGATCCTCACCAGACAGCTTGGTCTATAAAGGAACTGTGAAAGGCGGACCTGAATTAGCTGTAATTTCCATTTGTGTCAAAGAAGAGCAGTGGACCACCTATCTAGAGCTTTATTTTCAGAAAGAGGTGAAGCCTGTTCTCTCCTTAAAATACATGGCTACTGCTGAGCTCTCATGCGCAGTAAAAAATTCATCTTTGCTGCAATGCTCTAACTTGTATGGCTTACAAACTCAGGTAGCAGAATTGGCCAGAATAAATCATGAGAACACTGCAAAACTTCTAGGTTACTGCAGAGAGAGCAGTCCCTTCACAAGGATGTTGGTGTTTGAGTATGCATCTAACGGGACTTTATATGAACACCTCCATTGTGAGTGGAAAAAACTATTTTTTATACATTTGCTACTGTATGTTTTAGAGGCTGAAATCCAAACTCTTTGAACTTATCACAGATGGAGAAGGATGCCAACTTTCTTGGACGCGGCGAATGAAAATAGTTATTGGCATCGCTAAAGGACTGAAATATCTCCATTCAGAACTTGACCCACCATTCACTATATCAGAACTGAATTCAAATGCTGTATATCTCACAGAAGATTTTTCTCCCAAGGTAAGCGAAAGATTTCTGTATCACTGCTGCAAAACCAATTCGCTGTTAAACTTTCTGGTTAATCTTACTGTCAATTGTGCTCATCCATAAGACAATTTTAGTTTACTCTCCACGGTTTCTGCTCATTTTGTCTTTGAACTCGCCAAGTTTCCTTACAAACAATTTGGGCTTACATTTTTCCATTTTGGTTTCCTTCAAGCTCAACCCTTTGTGCTTTTTAACCCGAGTAATAAAAAGCTGATTTTCCATACCCTTTTCTCTCAAAGTTTAATTTATCTGCTGCAGATTGTTGATTTTGAAAGTTGGAAAACAACATTTGCCAGATCAGAAAAGAATTCCGGTGCTATCAGTAGTGAAGGTGCAATGTGTGTCCTTCCAAATTCACTACAGAGCCGTCATCTTGACATGCAGGGTAACATCTATGCATTTGGAGTACTACTGCTCGAAATAATCAGCGGAAGACCTCCAAATTGCAAAGACAAAGGGTGCTTAGTAGATTGGGTAAGCATTTCTTTCCATCTGAGAAGTTTTTGTATAAGATAAAACTTTCTAGGTAGAACCCAAACTCGTGCTTTATGGAATCTCACGTTGACTTTGATATGGCAGGCCAAAGAATTCCTTGAATTGCCAGAGGTATTGCCATATGTTGTAGATCCCGAGTTGAAACATTTCAGATACGAAGACCTCAAAGTGATTTCTGAAGTGGTTAAGCTCTGTATCCACCCAAGTTCCAGTAGCAGGACTTCGATGAAAGATTTGTGTGCTATGCTGGAGAGCGACATTGACACATCCATAACTGCAGAGCTCAAGGCATCGTCTTTAGCATGGGCTGAGCTTGCACTCTCATCCTAACCGCCAAAGCTACAAAGCTAACCGTATACATACATACATACATACATACATATATCATAGGTGTTTAATTGTCTAGTACATTTTCAATCCCTTTTATTTTTTGTTATTTTCTTTGTAATCTCTTGATCCATTCTCCTTTCTAATATTTTGGAGTTATGGCAAGTTCATGCAAATTTTGCATGCTGATAGAAAGTATTATTTACAGTTCAAAAGTTGCTAGTTTTGATCCTTTGTATACAAACTGGAACTACAATGACTTTGAGTGTTAAATAGTGAATGAAAGTTCATTTAGCAATTGTCCTTTTTCTTGGTTATGGAAACACAAGTTATAATAAGGTCACTACTCAAAAAAAATTGACCTACCGAAAATATGAATTGTTTTAGGTGAATTATATATCAAAAGACTCGAAACATCGAGAGGATTTTATATCTAAAATTTAGGACTGTTTAGAGGTGATTTTGAGTTGATTGAATTATCATTATATATTTCATGTATATTCAGTGTATTTTCACGTATAGTTAAACTATATTATACTTTTTGAGTATATCATAATGTATAGGTAAGTTATATTGTGTAAGTTTTTTTTTTTGTACAACTCAATATATATTTTCTATGACTTTTGACAAGCTATATTGTATAATCGATGTATTTTTATTATGATTTCAGGCTATTTTTTAAGTAAGTAAAATATGACTATATTTATTGTTAACTAATTGAACTTTATTATATATATTTGAAATTAACCCTTTTTTTATTCCATCTTTTTTTGACTTTGTTTTGTAATTATTTTTAAATACTCTCAAAATTTAATGGGAAATTAAATCCTTAAATCCTATTCCTAAAGAAAGTAGGAGAAATAAATAAAATAGGAATATCCATCTCGTTCCTTCAAACAATAATTTTTTTTTAAAGAAAACCTAAAAACGTTCTATCTTCCTTTCAATAAGTATTCAGAAATCTCGAAATTGTTTGTGTTGAACAATGAGTTACCCTGAATCTTTTATATATAATCTGCAATTATTGCACTATATTCGTACTAGGCCATTCCATTATGATCAAGAGGTTTATACGGAGGGGAAAGAGGATGATGCTATATTATTGAGCTATTTTAAAACAAGAACTCATCGTGTTGCTCCATCTAAAGATGGAGTAAAAAATCCCAAAGAAACCGAAGATAATTGTGCCATATGTCAAGCAAAATTTAAGCATGGAGAGTCCATTGGGACACTTGGGTGTGGACATGAATATCATACAGACTGCATCAAACAATGGTTGCTGAGAAAAAAAGATTGTCCCGTGTGTCGAGCTTTTGTTTTGCCTTGATATGCATAGTATTCATTATTTTGTTATGAATTTCCGTTGTGTTAAACTTAGTAGACAGTTAGTTATTCTGAAGTAGTGGATGTAACGCACTATATGTTTTTGATAAATACAAGACAACTTGTTTCATGTCCTAAATATTGTTAAGAGACCACGAATTATCATATCTTCTACATTTAGTTTATGTAATATTGATGCTTGTATTTCTTATAATGTTGGTCAATTAGCTATTTTCTGTTGAAATAAAGTTGGGCCTCCATTTGGGTGTCGGGGTCGAATTCTGGATTGGTCGGTCTTGTTCAGATTCGAGTGTCAGGGTCACGATCGGATCCCAAATTGAGAGTCGGGATCATGTCTTGGGTATGTTCTCGAGGTTAGATTTCCAATCGATCGTCGGAGTCACGTCCCTAATTGAATGTCGAGGTGGGGATAAGATCCCGTTCGAATGTCGCATCTCGGGTCGAGAGCGAGGATTAGGTTCTAGATCAAATGTCGAGGTCGAGTCCGGGATCGGATGTCAAGGTCGGGTCGTAGCTTGAATGTCAAATTTAGGGAGAGAGTCGGGGTTAGGTCCTAGGTCGTGTCTCGAGGCCGAATTTTGGATTTATCGTCGGGGTCGGGATCGTGTTCCGAATTAGATGTCGGGGTTGGGTTTGAGATTGTGTTCCATTTCGAATGTTGGGTTCCGGGTTAAGTGTTTTGGTCAGCTCCTGGATCGAATGCCAGAGTTAGGTCCCGAGTCGGGAGTTGGGGTTAGCTCCTGGGTTGGGATTGGGGTCGGATCCTGAATTGATCGTTAGGGTCAAATCTCGGACCGATTATCGGGGTTGATTTTCATGTCAAAATTTATTTTCCATTCTTTAGCAAAAAGAATAAAAGATAATTTCTGAAAAATATTTTTCATACATCAACCAAAGACTAGAAAACATTTTTCACTTACTAGTCAAATATGAGAAAATAAGTCACAAAACCAACCTATTATCCATCGTACTAAACATCTTACAGAGTATCTTTATTCAATTTTAAAATAAAATTTAGGGAGAAAAAAATAAACATTCTTGCTCTTTTATAATAATAATAAAGAATCAACGAATTGTTTATATGGAGTCTTTATAAAAAAAATGTAAGAATACTTAAATGGGTGATGTTGAAATAAACGTTGTTAAAATAGGACTAAATGTTTAGATACAATTTGACTGTTACCTAAAAGGTGTGGAGGTCTGGATTAGGTTACAAGGTTAGTAGGTAATTTAGTGTTGTCGCACTTTGTTACATTCTCTTCTATGCGTATTACTATTTGTTGCTTCACTTGATTTGTATCTTGTTGTTTTGCTGTCATATTTCTTTCTACCACGCTTTGATTTCTTTTCTTTTCTGCCAAACCATGGGCCTATCGGGAAACAACCTCTCTACCCCACGAAGTTAAGGATAAGGTTTGCGTACATCCTATTGTCCCTAGAACTCACTTGTGGGATTACATTGGGTATGTTGTTGTTGTTGAATGGATTCGTTGTGGTAAATGATGGTGTATAAAACTGAATTGTGTTATGGGATTGAATATGTTTTCAACTTTTTGTTCTCTCAAATATTGTGATTTAATAGTTGAAGAAATTATGGAAGAAAGAAAATAGTGGTTGCTTGATTAGGGTTGTTAAGGCCTTGTCAGTGATGGAACTTTTAACATTTTGCATAACTCTAATTTGTTTTTTTGAGAAAGAATGTAATGTATATTTCCGTTCTTTTGGTTTAGAAATAACGGTGAAGCAGATTGGAGATACATTTAAAGAATTCACCACAAGTTTCCCCACAACTCACTTGTGGGATTACACTGGGTATGTTGTTGAATATATTCGTTGTAGTAAATGATAGAGTATAAAACTGAATTGTGTCGTGGGATTGAATATGTTCTTAGATCTTATTTCTGATTCTAACAAGCTACAAAGTGGAAACAAAAGACATCAAGTATACTGGTAGTGTTATGGCCCCTAATCGACTAGTCAATTCCTTTTATCTTATTGCAATCGCACTGAAATTGGAATTATAAATTCATATTCTCATTAGCATACTAGTGAACTTGTTAAAGGCAGAACTATGTGGAACGGGTAAACGGGTTTTATTTCTGATGTTCTTAATTTGCAGTATAAATGCACTGCAGCAGAAACTGAAGTCAACCTTGAATGGTGTATGGGACCTCGAAGGGGAGCCTTGGAGCAACGGTGAAGTTGTCTCCGTGTGGCCTATAGGTCATGGGTTCGAGTTGTGGAAGCAATCACTAATGCTTGTATTAGAGTAGACTGTCTACATCACACCCTCCCCCCTTAGGGTGCAAACCCTTTTAACGTTGAATGGCGTCTGGAAAGCAAAATTGAGGAGTCATTGCCATATAATGCCAACTTCTATGACTGCAAAGAGGAGGGCCGTTTGTACCCTTTACAAATGTACTACCTCTAACTAATATCGTGCATTCTTGTGACAGTCATCGATTTAACAATTTTGAACTAGCTCCTCCTCTTTTGCCTCTATTTGTAGTTGCTCTTATAAGTACTTTGGATTGATAAAAGTGTCTCCCCTTTTGCATCAAACTTGTAGCTCATATATCCACTGGTTTTCATATTCAGGTTTGCAAACATGATCAGATTCTTGGTTGATGATTACAATAAATATATATTTTTACTAATAATTTAAATAGCCTCTATTTACAAAAAAAAAATAAGTTATATTCCCTCTCCTTCTCCTTACTTAAATCGTATTCCTAAAGAAAGTAGGAGAAATACCCAAAACAAACTACGAATACCCAACTCTATATATACTCTGTTGCTTCAAAAAAAAAAAAAATCGTATTTAGAAAATCTGGTGTTGAACAATGAGTAACTCTCATTCTTCTCAAGATTATCATCAATATTTGCAATTTATGTCTGCCTATCGGCTTGGTGTTAGAATGACAAGCAGGGAATTACTCCACACAACTATCAATTAGTGGAAAGGGCGTTAAGGCGACAGGATGTACAAGACAATTTGAATGACCAATCATCAACAAATTCTCCAGATGATTCTCAAGCAGCAACTGAACTGATTGATGATCAACAGGAGGATGCTACATTATTCGAGTATTTTAAAACAAGAATTCATCATGTTGCTGATGGAATAAATAATTCCACAGAAACTGAAGAGATTTGTGCCATATGTCAAGCGGAATTTGAGCATGAAGAGTCCATTGGGACACTTCGGTGCGGACATGAAGATCATACAATGGTTGCTGAGGAAAAAAGATTGTCCCATGTGTCGAGCTTCTGTTTTGCCCTGAGCATATAGAGATTGTTTTATTATAAAATTCCATTCTATTAAACTTAGTTATTCTCAAGTATTGGATGTAACTAACTATATATTTTTGATAAATACAAGAATAATTTGTTTCCTGTCCTAAATTTAGTTTATGTAATATATATATTGATGCTTGTATTTCTTATAAAGTTGGCAACTGAAAGCATGTATTATTACAAATTGGAATTCAAAAGCTTTAACATTCTCATATTTTGACTAATTTTTGGTATGATCAAATGCATGACTAGAAATCTTTACACATTCCTTTCAGAATGGGAGAGGAAAATAATGAATTTTATAAGGCATAAAACAAGTTCACATGGTACACACGCTTTTGGGCTCGATGATGGTGTAGCCCAAGATACAAACTTGTGAGTTCTATCTGGTCAAAGTTAAAAATACAAACCATGGGCTTGGGTCATGCAGATATTATCAAGCTCAAGAGACAAATCCGTTAGGTTATTGTGTCAAAGCGGACAATACATATGATGTGCTTGATCGTGGCATCTTTACAGTACTATATCGAAATTGTCTAGGCAAATATGACTAAAGAGTGAGTAATTAATGAGAATTGAGAACTAGAACTTTTGCTACTCATAAATTTACAATGAAAATAACCTATCTCTAAAATCTCTTCTACTTCATTTACAAGTCCTATTATACAAAAAAGAAGAAGAAGAAATTATTGAAGAATTTGCACTATATATGATGTAACTCATGATCCTCTTAAGTGAGAGAAATATAAGTTATTTATTTGCTCAATTAAATGCGCGACTAAAGATATTCAACAAAATTATTTATCTTCTTATAGAGTTTCATACAAATAATTTTTCTTATTTATAATTTTCATCAAGGAGGTTTAAAATCTAAAGAAGCAAATATATGAGGGAAGTTTCACATCAATTATATATACATAAAAATAATAATTTAACTACATATAAATAATTTTTCCCTCAAGAGGTTCGAATGAACCCCTGATCCTGTATAAGAGGTTCGTAAGTGTATTTAGTGTAATTAACCCAAAAATAATACTTATGTGACCCTCTCTATAATCATGAAATCTATTTTTTTGCTTTTCATAATAACGAAAATTAACAAATTGTTTATATTGAGTCTATATAAAAACTGAATTTATGCTAATATGGGTGATGTTGAAATAAACGTTGTTAAAATAGGACTAAATATTTGTTTTTTGAAACTTAAGGACCCAAAACGACATTTACTCTTCTTTAACGTTTCTCCCACATCGAGCTCAGTGAGAAGTTCGCAGCAGAATAAGAACAGTAGCGAAGCAACGGAGTTCGTCCCTTCGGGGACATCCGATAAAATTGGAACGATACAGAGAAGATTAGCATGGCCCCTGCGCAAGGATGACACGCACAAATCGAGAAATGGTCCAAATTTTTTTGCCGGTCGTCGGCGCTGACTCCGGTCGGTCTGTACTTTTTTGGCCGTTCGGCGGCGGCGACGGTCACACGCGATTTCTCCAACTTCGTAAGCTATTCGGAGTTTCTTTCAGTCTGTTTATTTCCTGTTTCGTCTGGATTAAATTAGTATATTATCAACATTTGATTTACATGGCTCCTCTCGTATTTCGAGATTCAGAAAAACCTAGTTCAATTAGTATATTGTGATTCTGTTTTACTTCCCCAATTAATTTGCGTTTGAAGTTTTATCAGAACCCCCAAATTCATGTTTTTGCTAATTAGGTTTAGCCATGTGATTGACAAAGTTTTTTTTTTTTTCTTTTGTTTGTAATTCTCTTGTAGTTGATTACAATTACAATCATTTTAGTTTAGATGGTGAATCGAGCACCGGTAAGAAATCTTCATTGCTATGATTGCTGATGAGGTGATTCACTATTTAATCTTTCACTAGTAATCAATATGCTTTCATGCATATCTATCTTTACAATTTGAATCTGTTACCTAAAAGGAGTGGAGGTCAGGATTAGGTTACAAGGTTAGTAGGTAGCCGAGTGTTGTCCACTTCCTTTCTTTTTTCTTCTGTGTATTAGTATTAGTTGCTTTCATTTGATTTGTATCTTGCTGTTTTGCGGTCATATTTTCTTGCTACCATGCTTCAATTTATGTTTTCTTTTCTGTCGAAACGAGGGTCTATCGGAATCAACCTCTCTACCCCACAAAGGTAAGGATAAGGTCTTGTAAATCCCCTACCCTCCCGGACCTCACTTGTGGGATTATATTGAGTATGTTGTTGTTGAACTGATTCGTTGTAGTAAATGATGGTGTATAAAGTTTGATTGTGTCATTGGATTGAATATGTTCTTAAATCTTATTGCTGATTCTTTTTTTTTTTTTTTGGTAAGTAAAATATTTCATTACCAAATGAGCATTATATTGGAGAATACAACAAGGAGATTGCAAAGAGCTGATTTACATTTCAGCTGTTACTGTTAGTCACTGTTGGTTAGTCCAGCTGTCACTGTTAGTTATTTAAGCCTAGTAGCTTAGTCGACTGTTAGTCAGTTAGAGATCTGTTAGAAGATATTTTCATTTATGTAAGTCGGTTAGTAATCAGATGTTATACAAGGTGTGATACAGATGATTTGCAGTAGAGCAGTAGCTTAATATCTTCTAGTATGTTCTTCAATGTATAGTTTTTCTCTGAGAAGTTTGTAATGGAGTTTCAAGTTTTTCCATAATTCTTCATTTGTTTATGTGCATTCAATGATCAGTTTTAACACATTACAGATCAGTAACACAAGCAAACTGGAAAGCTCCAAGTTTTGCAGCAACTTTCAATCTCTACTATCTATACTACCAGTTCCTTACTACAATATCACTATCAAATCTAGCTACACAGGGTAGAAATTCAGAGTTTGCAATACATAGCTTAGTCTTGGTTTTGTTCTTCCTCTCATATGCACCTCTTTTGCCATCATTGCAGGGGTTCTTGTTATCTTTTGGAAAATTCGTTGGTTCCTCTCATGCCAAATAAGATAAACACTTGCAGCCAGTGCCATCCTAATACCTCAGCTCTTGTTTGCTTGCCTTTGCATTGGGCATTTACCCAAGTTATTTCCTCTTCCCATCCTCGAGCCTCCCTATGGATACTTTGCCAACAGAGTACCTTCTGCCACACCTGAGATGAGAACAAGACACCGAAAGAATATATGATTATGGCTCTCATCTTCAGTTCCACATAGGACACAGTGGACATCTTCTGCACAGCCCCATGTTGCTAATCGATCCCTTGTGAGCAGCCTGCTTTGTAATGCTAAGTATAATATGAAAATCCACTTAGGACAAGCTGCATTGTTACAAGTCAGCCTCCTCCACTCTACCTTCTGGTAATCTCCTCTAAGAGCTTTATATAGTTGTTTTATAGAAAATTTATCAATCTGGTTGACATACTCCTCATTCCATCCAATATTCTTTAGTTCTTTGTGCATTTGGAGTATTTTCCTCACCATCCATGAAGCTTGAGGTGCTAGAACACCCCATAAGGTCCCTTGTTTCCCATAGTACATATGAACCCATTTCACCCATAGTCTATCTTTTTTAGTACTCAAACTCCATTGTAACTTGCTTATTGCTGCCTTATTCCATGTTTGGATATCCAGTAAATTGAGTCCGCCTGCAGTTTTAGAACTACATAGTTGCTCCATGCTATTAATGCCTCCTGGATGCATCTACCCTTCCTGTCCATAGAAATGTCCTGCATAATGTTTCAATAAATTTGCGTAGTGCTGATTCTAACAAACTACAAAGTGGAAATAGTAGGTATCAAGTATACTGGTAGTGTTATGGCCCATTATCGACAAGTCATGTTCTTTTATCATATTGCAATTACAAGGAAGTTGGAATTTTAAATTCATACTCATTAGCGTACTTGCAAACTTGATAATGTAGGATACAATCACTGCATTTTTACTAGCTGGAGTTGGCAATGTTGATTTGAGGAGGAAAGCTGACTATACTATTGTCGATTCAAGTATGTTTTCAACTTTTTGTTCCCTCTAATATTGAGATTTCATAGCTGAAAAAATTATGGATGAAAGAAAATCGAGGTTGCTTGATTAGGGTTGTTAAGTCCTTGTGAGTGATGGAGCTTTTACATTTTGTATCACTCTAATTTGTTTTTTTAAGAAAGAATGTAATGTATATTTCCGTTTCTTATGGTTTAGATATATCAGTGAAGCAGATTGAAGATGCTTTTAAAGAATTCACCACAAGGGAGGACATTGCTATAGCGTTAATCAGCCAATATGTGAGTTTTTATTCTATTTTGCCTCTTGTTTATGGCAGCATCCGTAAAATCATTTCAACTGCTGGTTTTAACTTTTACATGGAGAATGTCGAATAATTAGCATGTTAGTGCTGATTGGAGGTAAGACAGTGTAGCTTTGAACATGTGAAGTAGCTCATCACAGGGAAAAATTTAACTGTCCTAGACCCAAAGGTAGCTTGACGTGAGAAACCTGATTGAGAAGCGGAAAATAAATTTTAATCAGAGTATGATATAGGAAGCTAAGCGTCGTAAAAAAACTTTTATGCGACGGTTCCACCACTTGCCTGGTTTACTTAATTACTTGTATTTGCAAAGTCAACCTTGAATGGTGTGTGGCCCTCGAAGGGGAGCCTTGGAGAAACTATAGAGCTGTCTCTGTGTAACCTATAAGTCATGGGTTCGAGCTGTGGAAGCAGCCATTAATGCTTGCATTAGAGTAGGCTATCTATATCACACCCCTTCCCCTTGGGGTGCTGCCCTTCCTTGGACCCTGCCAATGTGGGAGGCTTTGAGCACCAGGCTGCCCTTTTACCTTGAATGGCGTCTAAATTGCAAAATTGAGGAGTCATTGCCATATAATGCGAACTTCTATGACTGCAAAGAGGAGGACCGTTTGTCTAAAATGACTGTCCTCCGCATACAAAAATCAATGCTTCGATGTATCTTCTCGGAAATTAACTGCTCTCTTTTGCCTCTACTTGTAGTTGCTCTAATAAATACTTCGGATCGAATGAAAGTTTCTCCCATTTTGCATCAAACTTATAGCTAATATGTCCACTGTTTTTCATATTCAGGTTGCAAACATGATAAGATTCTTGGTTGATAGTTACAATAAACCAATCCCAACCATTCTGGAGATTCCATCAAAGGACTATCCATATGATCCTGCTCACGACTCTATTCTTTCACGAGTGAAGTACCTCTTCTCTACTGAATAGTGGCATCTGAAAGACGATGAGGAAAAAATGGTTTACGGTATATCCCTGATCATCAGTTCACCATTTTATTATGCATCTTTCTATCATCATTCTCCTAAAGATTATTCCTTAATCTTTCTTGATGCTTAACTCACATTACCTGTTCAGTCCCTTATTTACTCCTGCTTTTTTTTCACCACTTGACTGAATAATTTATCGTTGTAGTGAGTTGAATGTTGGTCACTCAATTGAGTTTGCATACGATTGATGTTGTGATGGAGTGTTTATAGGAGGAAAAAAATGTACTGTGTGCTTATTGATTTAATGAGTCAAGATTTGGGTTGGTGTTGCGTCAATGTATTAAAGTCTTAAAGGTAAACTTACAATGATCTTGTATCTGTTTTCTGTTTAAGTCATTGCCTTCTGTTATTCAAATATTAAGAAGCAGAAGCCATAATTTGAGCAATATCAAATTATAACGATTGTATCGACTTCAATGACTTATTGATACCAACGACACATTTACACTTGTTGTTTTTTGATATTTTACAGGGTGTTAAGGCCTGGTGTGCTGTTTTAGCTTTGACTGTTTCATCTGTGTTGATTGAGTAATTGGAGAAAGTGTATGCACCACTTTCAGTAATGTTGGAAAAGCCATTGAAGAATTCTTGGTGACACGACTATATGTTCCATTATTTTTCTTTTATATATATATATTTTTTACTAATAATTTAAATAGCCTCTATTTACAAAAATAATAATATTAATCCCACAGAAACTGAAGAAATTTGTGCCATATGTCAAGCAGGATTTGAGCATGTAGAGTCCATTGGGACACTTGGGTGTGGACACGAATATCATACAGGTTGCATCAAACAATGGTTGCTTAGGGAAAAAAATTGCCCCATGTGTCGAGCTTCTGTTTTGCCCTGAGCATATAGAGATTGTTTTATTATGAAATTCTGTTGTATTAATCTCAAGTTATGGATGTAACGTACTATACATTTTTTATACATACAAGAATAATTTGTTTCATATCCTAAATATAGTTAAGAGACCACGAATTACCAAATCATATATATTTAGTTCATGTAGACACTCTAATTTGTCTCTTCTACAATTATATATATAGTAGTAATGTGCTATATTGATGCTTGTATTTCTTATAGTGTTCGTCAATTAGCTTATTTCGGTTGACTGTTCAGTAAAATATTTCCAAATGTACATGCTAGCTCAAATATAGTTTTTACAGAGGAAGAGTACAAAACTAAATTAGAGTACCTAACCCCTGGAGGTTTCATGTTTGAATCTCAATTCATCCAATTATATTTTCACTCATTAGCTTTGGTCACTTGTTGGCGTATTTAGCACCTTTTGTTGCGGGAGAAATTCTTGTTCGACAAACTCGTGTTTGGATGGATTTATGAAAAGTAACTTATGAATCAAAAGTTAAGAGTCAAAAATAGATTATATCTACTTTTGATTTTTGAATTATTTTAAAACTTTTTTGGCTAGCTAAGTGGATGCTTAAATTAAAAGCACTTTATAACCTTTCCAAATACCTCAAAAAAAAAAAAAAACTTCAAAGTCAAAAATATTTAAGGTATGTTTGGAAAGCCACCGGGTAAAAGGAATTGATATAATTACTAGGGTAGTAATTACACAACCTAGTAATTACATTGTCCTGTTTGTTTGCCACATTATAAGTGTACTGTTTGGTTGCACAAAGTATAATCATAAGCTTATATTGAATTTTAAAAATTATATTAGATTTGAAAATATATTAATTAATAAACATATGTTCTTAACTAATATTATAAATAATTAATTTATATTTTTCAATTTAGTATATTTTAATGAAATTAATCATAAAAACTAAAAATATAGAATTTCTATAAACATTATGAAGTGCATGTTTGACAAAAAGATTAATATTATAAATATAATGTCATAAAATTATAAAATATTTGACAAAAAAATAATCCATCACGTTTAACTTTAAAAAAATAGTTTGCAGTGTAAAATATCAAGTCAATACTCCTAAAACAAATGAAATTGAAAATATAACATAAGTTCTAAACAAAAAAATTTAACATAATACTTTATGTCAAATTTTAACATAACATACATCAATTTAATTTAAAAGAAAAGGAAAATATAAGTCCATAACTTTATTCAACAATAATTCTACTTTTAATTTAAAAATTAGAATACTAACAAAATTATACTAATGATTTTTTAAAGATAATACAAGTTCACATGGTACACACATTTTTGGGCTCGATGATGGTGTAGCCCAAGGTACAAACTCGTGAGTTCTATGTGCTCAAAGTTAAAAATACAAACCATGAACTTGGGTCATGGCAGATATTATCGCGTCCAAGAGACAAATCCATTAGGTTGTTGGGTTAAAGCCGATAATACATGTCATGTGCTTGGATCGTGACATCTTTAGAGCACTATATGAGAATTGTCTAGGCAGATATGACTAAAGAGTGAGTAATTAATCAGAAGTAGAACTTTTGCTACTCATAAATTTACAATGAAAATGACCTCTCTCTAAAATCTCCTCTTTTTCATTTGCAAGTACTATTTTACAAAAAAAAATAAAAATTATTGAAGAATTTGCACTATATATGATGTAACTAATGATCTTCTTAAGTGGGAGAAATATAAGTTATTTATTTGCTATTCCAATTAAATGCGCGACTAAAGATATTCAACAAAATTATTTATCTTCTTTATAGAGTTTCATACAAATAAATTTTCTTATTTATAATTTTCATTAAGGAGGTTTAAAATCTAAAGAAGCAAACCTATGAAGGAAGTTTCATCAATTATATATACATAAAAATAATAATTTAACTACATATAAATAATTATTCGCTCAGGAGGTTCGAATGAACCCCTGATCCTTTAGTATAGGGGGGTTCGTAAGTGTATTTAGTGTAATTAACCCAAAAATAATACTTATGTGACCCTCTATATAATCATGAAATCAATTTTTTTTTGTTTTTCATAACAACGAAAATTAACAAATTGTTTATATTGAGTCTATATAAAAACTGAATTTATGATAATATGGGTGATTTTGAAATAAACGTTGTTAAAATAGGACTAAATATTTGTTTTTCGAAACTTAAGGACCCAAAACGACATTTACTCTACTTGTATCTTCTTCTACGTTTCTCCCACATCGAGCTCAGTGAGAAGTTTACAGCAGAATAAGAAGCGTAGCGAAGCAATAGAGTTCGTCCCTTCGGGGACATCCGATAAAATTGGAACGATACAGAGAAGATTAGCATGGCCCCTGCGCAAGGATGACACGCACAAATCGAGAAATGGTCCAAATTTTTTTGCCGGTCGTCGGCGCTGATGCTCCGGTCGGTCTGTATTTTTTTGGCCGTTCGGCTGCGGCGAAGGTCACGCGAGATTTCTCGAACTTCGTAAGCTATTCGGAGTTTCTTTCAGTCTGTTTTATATCCTGTTTCGTCTGGATTAAATTAGTATATTATCAACATTTGATTTACATGGCTCCTCTCGTATTTTGAGATTCAGAAAAACCTAGTTCAATTAGTATATTGTGATTCTGTTTTACTTCCTTGATTTAGACTTAATTTGCATCTGAAGTTTTATCAGAATCCCCAAATTCATGTTTTTGCTTATTAGGTTTAGCCATGTGATTGACAAACTTTTTTTTTTCTTTTGTTTGTAATTCTCTTGTAGTTGATTGAACAAATAACTCAGCCTTCATTGCTATGATTGCCGATGAGGTGATTCACTATTTAATCTTTCACTAATAATCAATATGCTTTCATATCTATCTTTACAATTTGAATTTGTTACCTAAAAGGAGTGGAGGTCAGGATTAGGTTACAAAGTTAGTAGGTAGTTGAGTGTTGTCCACTTCCTTTCTTTTTTCTTCTGTGTATTAGTATTAGTTGCTTTCATTTGATTTGTATCTTGTTGTTTTGCCGTCATATTTTCTTGCTACCATGCTTCAATTTATGTTTTCTTTTCTGTCGAAACGAGGGTCTATCGGAAACAACCTCTCTACCCCACAAAGGTAAGGATAAGGTCTTGTAAATCCCCTACCCCAGACCTCACTTGTGGGATTGTATTGGGTATGTTGTTGTTGAGCGGATTAGTTGTAGTAAATGATGGTGTATAAAACTGGATTGTGTCATTGGATTGAATATGTTCTTAAATCTTATTGCTGATTCTTTTTTTTTTTTTTTGGTAAGTAAAATATTTCATTACCAAATCAGCATTACAGATCAGTAACACAAGCAAACTGGACAGCTCCAAGTTTTGCAGCAACTTTCAATCTCTTCTATCTTTACTACCAGTTCCTTACTACAATATCACTATCAAATCTAGCTAAGTACCTAGCATCTACACAGGGTAGAAATTCAGAGTTTGCAACACATAGCTTAGTCTTGGTTTTGTTCTTCCTCTCTTATGCACCTCTTGAACAACCTGTTTTGCCAGCATTGCTGGGGTTCTTGTTATCTTTTGGAGAATTCGTTGGTTCCTCTCCTGCCAAATAAGATAAACACTTGCAGCCAGTGCCATCCTATATACCTCAGCTCTTGCTTGCTTGCCTTTGCATTGGGCATTTACCCAGGCTATTTCCTCTTCCCATCCTCGAGCCTCCCTGTGGATACTTTGCCAACAGAGTACCTTCTGCCACACCTGAGATGAGAACAGACACCGAAAGAATATATGATTATGGCTCTCATCTTCAGTTCCACATAGGACACAGTGGACATCTTCTACACAGCCCCATGTTGCTAATCGATCCCTTGTGAGCAGCCTGGTTTACGATATATCCCTGATCATTAGTTCACCATTTTATCATGCATCTTTCTATCATCATTCTCCTAAAGATTATTCCTTAATCTTTCTTGATGCTTAACTCACATTACCTGTTCAGTCCCTTATTTACTGCTGCTTTTTTCTTTTTCACCGCTTGACTGAGTAATTTACCCTTGTAGTGAGTTGAATGTTGGTCAGTCAATTGAGTTTGTACTTATTATACGATTGATCTTGTGATGGAGTGTTTATAGGACAGAAATGCACTGTGTGCTTATTGATATAATGAGTCAAGATTTGGGTTGGTGTTGCGTCAATGTATTAAAGTCTTAAAGGTAAATTTACTATGGTCTTGTATCTGCTTTCTGTTCAAGTCATTGCCTTTTGTTATTCAAATATTAAGAAACAGAAGCCCATAATTTGAGCAATATCAAATATGATGGACATGTCCTGGTTGACAAATTTCAAAGCCGTGTGGTCCTCAGACTGCTCCCTACCCGAAATTTCTTCATTCTCACGACTTGAACCCCAGGATTTCTGTATATTCCGAGTCTTTTGACAATTTCTCTTTGTTGATATTAACTAGGTTATTTCAAATTCGCACCGTATAGAATCAGGTAAAAGAGAACATGTTCCCTCTCAGTGGTTTGATCTCCATTCACAATTGGACAATACACTATTATTCATAAGAAACACTTCTTTCAACAAAAGACGTCGATTCTGACAAAATCATGCCTCCAATTTTACATGCATGTACTCTGTTTCGAGATTTCCTTAATCGTTACATGTCATGAAATGGTAACAGTTCTTGCCCCGATGATGAACTTTTAGCGTAGAAGTTGCTACTTAAAGGTAGTGAGCCACATAGATGTCGTGTAGCTGCTCCACAAGAATATGTTGAACCTTATCCTGTTCCTGAGAGCTTATGGAAAATACCATCGGATTTTTTCTGTTGCGTATACTTGTAAAACTTATGATAATTTGATCAGTCATGCAGACTTTGATGATTTTAAGGATTGTTTGATCTTAATGGCACTCGTTGGACAGTGAAAGAGGGTGCGGTGCTGGTGTTGACTTCTCTATGGATGAAGTGATAGCAGTAACGAAGGATGGAGCAATCAGAATTGGGCTGAATACCTGGAGGTGGTGTGGCTACATTTGCTGTAAGAATGAGAGGAAGGAACATAACGATTGTATCCACATATTGATACCAACGACACATTTACAGGCCTGGTGTGCTGTTTTAGCTTTGACTATTTCATCTGTGTTGGTTGAGCAATTGGAGAAAGTGTATGCACCACTTTTCCAGCATTGTTGGAAAAGCCATTGAAGAATTCTGGTAACACTACTATCTGTTCCATTATTTTTCTTTTTACTAATAATTTAAATACCCTCTATTTACAAAAAAAAGAATTAGTGGGAAATTAATTATGTTCCCTCTACTTCTCTTTACCTTAAATTAAATCCTATTCCTAAAGAATGTAGGAGAAATAAATAAAATAGTAGGAAACTTAAGGCGAAATTAAATCCTTAAATGGTAGGAGAAATAAATAAAATAAGAAACAATTAAGTTTCCATAAAAGAAAGTATGAATACCCAACTCTATATATACTCTGTTTTTCACCTTCATACTCTGTTTCTTCAAAAAAAGATAAAAAAAATTGTAGTTAGAAAATCTAGTGTTGAAAATGAGTAACTCTCAATTTATGTTTGTGAATTCGCGTAGAATTGGAATTAGAAGTAGGCGATCC
>JAJOOS010003341.1:0-73907 GCA_029582725.1 Solanum chiquidenum | reverse complement strand
AATCAACCAAAACGCAGTTGGTTTGTTGAGGTTTATGGGAATGGAAGTGTTGTGCCTTGTTGAGTTTTTTAGAGAATTTGAAGTGCTGTGACTTGTTAGGAATTCATAGAGGATGGATGCCACATCTTAACATTGAAGAATCCTAGAGACAAGATGCTTGCAAGCATTCCTCCATAGGTTTTATGCTTTAGTGTTATTGATGAAAACATAGATGAAGCTAAAATCTTAACTAAGAGTTCATCACTAATTTTTATTTGGCAAACTAGTTTGTTCAATCATGGAAGAGAGATTCAATGTATAGAAGGTGGGGAAGATGGAAGGGAGAAAGCAATGAAGAAGAAGGAGAAGAAAATATTTACAAAAAATATTAGAATATTTACAAAAAAAAGTCTCTGACGCGCTCAAAATTCGTGTAGCACACGTACTGTGCTTAGTCAGCCAAAAGTGTTAAAATGACACAGCGAGACCCTACATGAGGTGTCTAAAATGAACATTGCCCACTTGAGGTGCCTAAGTGAAAGTTGGTGCCAAGTTTAGGGGACCACCGATGGGTTAGCCCTAGATATATACATACATACATAGATAGATATATATATACATACATATATACACATACATACACATACATACATATATACACATACGTACATACCTGCATATACAGACATAAATACATACATACATAGATATATACATATATACATAGATATATACAGACATATATATATATATATATATATATATCAATTATCATTTCAAGAGCAATGTACCATTCCACATTTTCAATATCAAATAGTTACGCATATATGACAAGTTAATGGTCTTCTCAGGGAACCCAGACCCAAACAGTTAGTGTACCAAAACATGGTACCCGATCCTAATTAGTGTGCCGGACGTGACACCTGATCCCATATATGGGTCGGAATATGGTACCCGATCCAAGTTAGTGTATTGGAACGTAACACCCAATCCATTCAACAAGCCACAATCACAATGTACATTCTCATAATCATACAATCAAGTGTTGATTCATGGCATACAATGATTTGTTTATACTCATTCATATTTGATGACCAATAGTGGAACATTCGCATACATACATGCATTACAATGAAGTAAATACTCACATACATTACTCAAACATGAAATCAAACCATCACCTACCTCAAAAACAAGCTTGAATCCTCCTAAGATGCTTGTTTCTTCCCTTTACGGATTCTTTCCACTTATTCTAGGTCTACAAACAATCAATTCAATGCAATGATCAATAAACGAGGTCTAATTACCTGGCTTACAATCAACATTATCAAACCTAGGCAAAACTCATGATCCTAAGGTGCAACTAGGGCTTTTCCCACCATCCAAAATAGTTCAAAACCCACCCACAATAATAAATAACCAAGATTCAATGTTATACGGATAAAAAAACAGATTTGGAGAGTGAAAACCTTACCTTTAGCACCAAATTTCATGGAAACTGTCAAGATTTCACCTGGGGTTGTCTCCTAGCTCTAAAAAATGAAAATTGCAAAATAATGACATTTTTGGAGTTTATTTCTGACTTAAATCGCGATTGGCCTGCTATGGCAGCCTTTATCCCGCCACGACCCCGTTGTGGCGGGAATAATTCCTCCCTGGTAGCTTGCACAAAAATATAGAGTCGATTTAAGAGTTTCAAACCCCCAATTCACAATACACCTCAACCCATGACACTCAGAATGATGCAATACGGATTACATCAAGGCCATTTACTAGAAGCCAAGCACAAGACCTTCAAAGGATACAAGGCTTATTCATGAAGATGGAGCTGCTCGAGATGGTATTGATGGCAAGCAAGGGTTTTCAGACCTTGAAGATTGCATGGGGTCCTTTTGGCGAGCAGGATCCACTTGGCGCATCGCCCAAGGGCTTAGGCGATGGTCCCAGCTCGCCTAATGTTACATAATGTGGCTAAGCTGAAGACCACATAGAGAAACTCACCGACCAGGTTGGCGCATCGCCCAAGTCACTAGGCTCACCCGACTTGGCTCGCCCTTTGGCACTTTAGGTCACTTTTGGGCCCTTTTATCCTAAAACTATAAATAACTAGTTTGTGTTTATTTTAGACTTAGATTATTTTGAATGTTGAAAACTGAAAACTCATATTTGAGTGTTGAGAGCTTGGTTAAGCTTTTGTTGCCTTTTGTTAGAAACGTTGGTTGCTTGGGATATCGATTTCCTTGAAGTCATTGTAAGAGTTAGGCTCTTATTATAAGATTAACAGATCGAGGTCATTGAGTTTAATATACTCTTTGGTTGCTTTTTGTTTCCTTTTTTGTGTCTATCTATTTATCTTATTTTCCGTGTTTGATTTCCATATTTTAGTGTGATTCCCTTATAGGAAATACATCATTTGGTATCAGAGCTGAGTCTAGATTCGTTCCTATGATTCTAGTCTTGGGGTTTTGTTACAAAAAAAATCTCTTCATTTTCATTTTTTGAGAAATTACTGAAATGGGTCGTGTAGATTTGAATCTTATTTGAGTTTCTAAGGTTGGAATAGTATTCTCCAACTATATTTAAGTCTTGGGCTGAGATTGGAAGGAGTTTGGTGCCTTGTTGAAGATTTCACCATTGAAGGCTAGAAGAAGCTTGCAGAAGATGCAAATGGGTTTTAAAATTTGAACGTTTTTGTTGAGAATTGAAAGCTAAAAAGTATTGGGGTTTGTTCCCTATATCAAGGAGAGCTTGTATCTCAAATTTCGTTAAATTCCGAGCTAAAAATCTAGAGGGTTTTATTTTGGGTCTTCATCTTGTTCATAATGTTCTTGAAGGAAATTCAAATCTTCAAGAAGAAGGAATCTTCCAAAAAGGTGTTTGATTCTAAAAAAGAAGAAAGACAAGGTGTAAAAGTGTTTGTAAAAGAGGGAATTTACCAAAAGGGGTAAGAACTAAAGGACAAGTGCAGGAGGGGACCACATGGATTCAAAATTCAGAAGTGTACAGTTGCAGCAATTGTCCATTAGGCGAGCCCGAACTTAGATCGCCTAACCCACTCGGCGACTCACCCTTTGGGAAGGTTGGTCGCCGAAAGGGTTGCCATTTTGAGGGAGCTACTGGAAATTTCGGCGAGATCAACCTTGGTCGCTAAGTCCATTCGGCGTATCACCAAACTTCCATCCATATCATTGAGTTGCCTTGGCAGATTGTTGAGTTCATCTTCAAGGTAGCGAGCTGAACTTCACGTTTGGCGAAGAAAACAGGTCATTCGGAGATTAGAAACTCAAGTTACACTCGATTTATCAGGTTCTAATTCTTGGTTTCTTTTCTTTTGATTCTCAAACGTTCTCAAGATTCCTAAACTTATTTTCAACTCGTAATTACTCTACTTGTTGATTATTGGTTCTTGAATTCACTTCTTTATTTGTGACTTTTCTTTTCGTGCTTTTTTTCATTTTACTTCATAGTTACTTCTTGACTCAAGTCTGTTTGTTTTTAATTGAGTCATCCGTTCTTCTTAAAACAAGAATCTATTCTGACCAAGAGTAGAAATTGGTACCTTGTGATCAACTGAGTGCAAACAACCGTCAACATTAACCGCGCCAATTGAGAGGCAATCAAAGATGTGTAAACACGAGTGATTGTGAGTTCTTTTACTAACGCTAACGTTGTTTTCTGTTTTTGTGAGTTGTCTTATTGCTAGGTACAATGGAAACATGAAATGAAATTCAAGCACCTATCGGAGAAATTACCTTGGCCACTTTATTGGAAGCATTGAACAATGTGAGAGGTGATATATCAAGAATAGATGGTAGGCTGGCCAATGTGGAAGGTCGAGTTAACTCCAATGACTCCACACCACAAGCTACTTTTCGTGCTTCTACAAGTGGGCACAATCACACTCATTCTCCTACTCTCACACCCGGAACAATCCACCAAGCTTTGCATTCAATCAATTGGGTTCAAATAGCCAAAGTACCAATCGGCCGTTCCATTTTCCACTTAGTCAAGAAGCTCCACCAAGTCAAAGCCATCCTTTCCAAACACCACTTTACCAAAATATTCCCTACCAAAGACCACAACCACCACCAAATCCTGTGAATGAGGCGAGGAATGATGAAGAACAAGGAGGTTATGAAGGTGATGGTGAAGAAGCGCCATGGAATGAGTCACCAAGGAATCGACCAAGAGGTCAAATCTTTCAAGGTGGACCAAGAGGTAGATTGGGTCCAATGCCATATGATAGGAGACAACATGGAAACCACCCTCAAGGTAGAGACAAATGGGAAGTCAATGTCAATCAATAAGCTAGAGAAGGACATGGTAACCGCTATCAAAGAGGGCATCATATGGGTTACTATTACAACAATCAAGGTGGCCATGGAGGCCGATATATTGGCATCAACTCTATCAAAATGACTCTTCCATCATTCAAAGGGGAACGCAATCCCGATGCTTATCTAGAATGGGAGTCGCAATGTGACCGGTTTTTAATGTCAATGACTTGACTGAGGTCAAAAGTAGTTGCTATGCTATCGCTCAATTTGAAGGGTATGATGCCACATGGTTGGAATACATGAAGAGGTATCACTTAGTCGTTCAAGAAGGTCATCCTCCACCATGGTCCGAGTTGAAAAGATTGATGAGAGCCAAGTATGTTCCAGAAAGATACCGCCAAGGGTTACTTGCCAAATTGTACAACTTGAGGCAAGAATTAGAAATGTTGAAGCCTATCATGATGAGTTCCAAAACATAGTAATGAAGCTAGAATATCGATAGATTGAAGAGCATGCCGTGATTCGCTTCAAGGTAGGGTTGAACAAAGATATTTCTACTAAAATGGCCATTCATAGATTTGCTATCTTGAATGATGTCTTAGAGGCAACCCATGAGATAGAGATGGAATTCAAGGACGAGAAAGTATCTAAGTATAAGACTTCATCTTCCAATTCTTGGAGCAAGAACAAAGAGGGAGCTCAAACATCGATGGGTTGGAACAAGGGTTCGGATGTCAAGAAGACTTATGAGAATAAGCCCTTTGAAGGAAACACTCAAAGTACCTGCCAAAATAAAAAGGTAACAATGACCCAACCAAATTGCCTAAAGGTATCCAATGTCACAAACGTAGGGGATGGGGTCATATAATGCATGAATGTCCCAATCGATTGAATGCTCTAATGCAAGGAGGGGAAATCTATCTTAGTGTTGAGGAAGAGCCGACAGGTGATTGTGAAGAAGATCCTCAAGAAGATGATGAGTTTGAAGATGGGGAAGATGAGGAACCAGACCTTTGTGTCAAAGAAGGAGAGAGTGTCGTTCCTCTATATGTGGTTAGGTGAGCAATGATTAGTAAAGCCTTGGATGATTTGAGCCAAAAATAGAATCTATTTCACTCCAAATGCTTCATCAAGGATAGTGTGTGTTCCTTAATCATTGATAGTGGGTGTTGTGAAAATATTGCTAGTACTGCGTTAGTGGAATTCTTGAAACTTCCTACCACTAAGCATGCTACACCGTACAAAATTCAATGGTTGAGTGAGTGTGGATAATTGAGGGTGTATCGACAAGTGATGATCAAGTTCAAGATTGGGAAGTATCAAGATGAGGTTCTATGTGATGTAGTCCCAATGCAATATTATCATGTGCTACTCGGGAGGCCTTGGCAACATGATCGTTCAACCAAACATGATGGGAGAACTAACAAGTATTCATTTGTGTTGAATGATCATAAGTATGTTCTTCACCCTATGTCACCCTCTCAAGTCAATGATGTATATCAAAGGATGAGTGAGTCGAGGGAGAATAAGAAGTGTGAAGAGGAACTTGTGGAGGTCGAGAGCCAAGAAGAGTAGGAGAAGAGGAAGTTGAAAGGAAAGGCCTAAGTATTATTGGCTAACTACAAAGAGATAAGAGAGGAAATTAAGTCTGAAAGTTCTTTGATCCTTATCACATATAGGGATCATGTGCTACAAACTAACCAATCTCATTCTTCTCTTCCCAATTCTATTTCCTTTCTTTTGCAGGATTATGAAGATGTCTTCCCATAGGAGCTTCCAAGTGGATTGCCCCTTCTTCGGGGAATTGAGCAACAAATTGATTTCGTGTTGGGATCACAATTGCTAAACAAGCCGGCTTATCAAAGAAATCTGGAGGACACCAAGGAGCTACAAAGGCAAGTTGAGTAACTCCTCAACAAGGGTTATAAGGAGAGCATGCGTCCATGTGATGTGTCAGTTCTATTGGTTCTAAAGAAAGATGGAACATGGCGCATGTGTGTTGATTGCCGAGCCTTCAACAAAATTATAGTAAAGTATTGTCATCCTATAACTAGAGTAGATGATATGCTTGATGAATTTAATGGCTCTTGTGTGTTTCCAAAGATTGATCTTAAGAGTGGTTATCATCAAATTCGGATGAACCCCGGTGATGAATGGAAAACTGCATTCAAGACCAAGTTTGGTCTATATGAATGGTTGGTGATGCCCTTTGGTCTCACTAATGCTCCTAGTACCTTTATGCATCTCATAAATCATGTGGTGAAACTCTTTATAGGAAATATGTGGTTGTCTATTTTGCTGATATCTTGATTTATAACAAGACCATGAATGATCATGTTGAGCATTTGAGATGTGTGTTTGATGTGCCTAGGAAGGAGCAACTTTATGCTAATCTTGATAAGTGTTCATTTTTTGTTATTGAAGTTGTCTTTTTGGGTTTTATTGTGAGTTCAAGAGGAGTTGAAGTTGACGAGTCCAAAATTGATGTTATTAAGAATTGGCCGATTCCGACATCCATAAGTGATGTTAGAAGCTTTCATGGGTTGGCTAGTTTTTATAGGCGATTTGTCAAAGGTTTTAGTACCATAGAAGCCTCCTTGACAGAGGTAATCCGAAAGGATAAACCTTTTAAGTGGGGAGAGGAACAAGCCAAAGCTTTCGAGGCTTTAAAATCCATGCTTAGTTTCGCTCCTTTGTTGCAATTACCTGATTTTGATAAAATGTTTGAAGTGGAATGTGATGCTAGTAAAGTAGGCATTGGAGCCGTCTTAATGCAAGACCAAAAGCCCATTGCTTATTTTAGTGAAAAGCTTAAAGGTGGTACTTTGAATTATTCCACTTATGATCTTGAATTGTATGCCTTGATTAGGGCTTTGGGTAATTGGCAACACTACTTGTCTCCCAAAGAATTTGTCATTGGGATTGACCATGAGTACCTATAACATATTCGGGCCCAAGGAAGGTTGAACAAGAGGGATGCCAAATGGATTGAATTCTTTGAAACTTTCCCTTATGTAATCCAATACAAAAAGGGAAAGGAAAATGTGGTGGCTGATGCCTTGTCTAGAAAACATGTGTTGATAAATACTTTGTCTTCTAAATTGATTGGGTTTGAATGCTTGAAGGAATTGTATCCTAATTATCCAAAGTTTGCTCAAATCTTCAAAGATTATGAGGAATGGGAGAGGGAGAGGTGTATGAGGGATAGTTCTTTTACTCCCTATTCCAAGTTTGATGGTTTCTTGTTCAAAGGTAAGAGACTTTGTGTTCCCATGAGCTCTTGGACATAACTATTTGTGAGGTAGGCACATAATGGGGGTTTAATGGGTCATTTTGGTATTGACAAAACTAGGGGAATTTTTGAGGAACAATTCTATTGGCCTAAAATGCATAAAGATGTTGTTCGAATTTGTGGTCAATGTGTTGAATGTCGACGTGCTAAGTCACGTCTCCTCCCCCATGGTTTATATACTCCACTCCCCACCCCTCAAAGACCTTGGCTTGATATCTCAATGGACTTCGTTTTGGGTTTTCCAAGGACCAAAAGAGGTAGAGATATCATCTTTGTTGTTGTTGATCAATTTTCAAAGATGGCTCATTTCATTGCATGTCATAAATGTGATGATGCTTCCAATGTAGCATCCTTGTTTGTTGAGCATGTTGTTAAATTGCATGGAATTCCTCAAACCATTGTAAGTGAAAGGGATCCAAAATTCCTTAGTCACTTTTGGAAGGAACTGTGGGGTAGACTTGGCACTAAGTTGTTGTTCTCAACTTCTTGTCACCCACAAACTGATGGCCAAACTGAAGTTGTGAATATGACCTTGGGTTCTATGCTTCGTGCCGTCGTGCATGGAAAGTTGGCCTCGTGGGAGGACCATTTACCTTTAGTTGAATTTGCTTATAATCGAGTCATTCATAGAACTATTGGCATGACTCCATTTGAAGTGGTTTATGGTTTTAACCTCCTATACCTTTAGATCTCACTCCTCTTTCTCAAGATGTTGTGTTAATCCTAGATGGGAGTAAGCGAGCTGAGCCATGACGAAGCTTCATGAAAAGGTGCGGCTGCACTTGGAGAAGAAGAACCAAGAAGTAGCCAAAAGGGCTAACAAAGGCCGCAAGAGGATCATGTTTGAACCAGGTGAATGGGTGTGGGTACACTTTCACAAGGAGCGATTCCCCACTAATCGCAAGACAAAGCTGATGCCGAGAGGTGATGGACAATTTCTAGTGCTTGAGAGGCTCAATGACAATGCCTACAAGGTTGCCCTTCCTCCGGAGTATCAAGTGTACAACACTTTTAATGTGTGCGACCTGTCACCTTTCCCAACAGTTGATGATGATGATACGTCGAATTTGAGGACAAATTCTTTTCAAGAAGGAGAGAATGATGCAATACGGATTACATCAAGGCCATTTACTAGAAGCCAAGCACAGGACCTTCAAAGGATACAATACTTATTCATGAATATGGAGGTTCTCGAGATGGTATTGATGGCAAGCAAGGGTTTTCAAACCTTGAAGATTGCATGGGGTCCTTTTGGCGAGGAGGAACCACTTGGCGCATCACCCAAGGGCTTAGGCGATGGTCCCAGCTCACCTAATGTTACAGAACGTGGCTAAGATGAAGACCACACAGAGAAACTGCCCGACCAGGTCAGCGCATTACCCAAGTCACTAGGCGTGCCCGAGTTGGCTCGCCCTTTGGTACTTTGGGTCATTTTTCGGCCCTTTAATCCTAAAACTATAAATAGCTAGTTTGGGTTCATTTTAGACTTAAATTATTTTGAATGTTGAAAACTGAAAACTCATATTTTAGTGTTGAGATCTTGGTTAAACTTTTGTTGCGTTTTGTTAGAAACGTTGGTTGCTTGGGATATCGATTCCCTTGAAGTCATCGTAAGAGTTAGGTGCTTATTATAGGATCAACGGATCGAGGTCATTGGATTTAATATACCCTTTGGTTGCTTTTTGTTTCTTCTTTTTGTGTCTATATATTTATATTATTTTCCGTCTTTGATTTCCTTATTTTAGTCTGATTCCCTTGTAGGAATTACATCACAAAAACTACCCGTTCATGCTAAAATCAGTTTCGGAAGTTCTACTAGCCCGAATTCGATTCCCTATAGTTGTACAAGTTCCTTAACGTCTTAGCTATCAACTTATGTGATCAAATTCATAATTATATATTTCATTTGTTACCAGATTTCTCTAGACTTGCCTGACCCCGATTTCATCCAAATTTGAACTAGGCTAGGAATTTTTGAGTTACTACCAAAAAGTTTTCAGACCCAAAAATTTTCCCCGATGGATTTTCTATAATGACGGGAACATGTCGTTACAATAGATACCAATTTACCCATCACTCGTCCCCGAGTGACTAACTAGGAAAAATGGGCTAAAGTATGAGTGGAGTAGTGCCTGAATATCCAAACAATTGGTGTACTTGTCTCGCATGTCCTTCTCGGTTTCCCAAAAAGCTTCCTCAACTGGACGATGCTTCCATTGTACTTTCACAGACTTAAACTCTTTGGTCCTCAGCTTCCAGACATCACGATCAAGAATTGCAATCGGTTCCTCCTCATACTAAAGGTCATTATCTAACAACACTGAGTCCCATTTTATAATCTAATCCCCGTCCCCATGATGCTTTTTCAACCTGGATATATGAAACAATGGATGAACTCCCGATAATCTAGGTGGTAAGGCCAATCTATAAGCCACTGACCCTACACAGTCAAGAATTTCAAATGGGCCAATGTATCTAGGACTAAGCTTGCCCTTCTTATAGAATCTCATCACCCCTTTCATGGGTGACACTTTAAAAGGAAAATTCTCACGAGTTTGGAATGTCATGTCTCTTACCTTATGGTCTGCATACTTCTTTTGAGTCTATTAGCTGCAACAAGGGCTGCGGGAATGAGTGTTGTGCTTGCCCCGACCGATACCACCATTTATTACCGTGAACCAGCCCTTCTTCAGTATAGGCATGTCTTTCTTTAGAACATATTCATTCCAGAACAAAAATGTCTACTCTAGGCTACTAAAAGCTTAGCTTTGATGCTTCTTACCTTATCCTGAGCATCCTTCACTAAATCAACCCCAAAGGTTTCACATCTCCAGCCTCAAACCATCCTATGGGTGATCTACATCCTCTCCCATAAAGTGCCTCGAACGGTGCCATATCAATACTGGAGTGGTAACTGTTATTATAGGAGAACTCACACAAAGGTAAGAACTTATCCTAATGTCCTCCAAAGGCAATCACACATGCCCTCAACATGTCCTCTAACACTTAGGTAGTTCTCTCCGACTGACTGTCCGTCTGTGAACTAAAAGTTGTACTAAAAGTGAGTTATGTGCCTAATTCATCATGTAATTTTCTCCAAAATTTGGATGTGAACTGCGTACCACGGTCTGAGATGATCGAAAGGGGCACCCCGTGCAGCCTCACTATCTCTTTCACATATACCTTAGCCAACTGCTGAGCATTATAATCTATTCTGACCGGAATAAAATGGGCTGACTTAATCAATCTGTCAACCACTACCCAAATAGAATCAAACTTCCCCAAAGTCTTGGAAAGACCAATTACGAAATCCATTGCTATCCTTTCCCACTTCCATTCTGGAATAAACACTCTCTAAAGCAAACTTGCAGGCCTTTGATGTTCATATTTTACTTACTGACAGTTTTGGCACTTAGCCACAAACTCAGCTATGTCCTTCTTCATGCCGGGCCACCAATAAAGTCGCTTCAAGTCTCGGTACATCTTGGTCACACCCAGATTAATAAAAATACCGTGAATCATGTGATTCTGTCAACAATTTGTGAATCAAGTCATCTACCCGAGGCACACAAATCCTTCCTTTAAAATTAAGCACACCCCCCCGGATCAAGAGTGGTCTTTTGTGCCTTGCCAAACACTTTCTTTTTTCTATGCTCATTCAAACTGGCATCCTCAAATTGTTTGTCCTTGATATCCTCAATGAATGTGGCCCTCACCTCAATGCTAGATAACACTTCACCATTCTCTGAGATGCCCAACTGCACGAACTTAGATTCCAAGGTTTGAATTTCCCTAGCCAAGGGTCGCTTGGATACACTCAAGCAAGCTAGACTACCTAAACTCATCGCTTTCCAACTCAGTGCGTCTGCCACTACATTAGCCTTACTCGGATGATATTGTATGGTCACATCATAATCCTTGAGTAACTCCATCCAGCTTCGCTGTCTACAATTCAGATCCTTTTGTGTGAACACATGTTGTAGACTATGATGATCAATAAACATCTCACACTTGACAGCATAGAGGTAATGCCACTAGATCTTAAGAGCAAACACTACCGATGCCAACTATATATCATGTGCGGGGTAATTACTCTCATGGACCTTCAACTTCCGTGATGCATAAGCTATAACATTCTTATCTTGAATTAACAGAACACCCAAACCCGAATGTGAAGCATCACAATAAATAATAAAATCTTTACCTTCCACCGGTCATGCTAGAATAGGTGTTGTGGTCAAAAGGGTCTTGAGCTTTTGAAAGCTCTCTTCACATTTTTCATTTCATTCAAAAGGTACCTCCTTTTTGGTCAACCTTGTCAGATGCGTGGCAATAGAAGTAAAGTTCTTCACAAATCGACGATAGTAGCTAGCGAGCCCCACAAAACTCCTAACTTCAGTCACAGAGATAGGCCGAACCAAATTCTTAACCACTTAAATATTTTGGAGATCTTCGATTACCCCTTCCCTTGAAACTACATACCCCAAAAAGGCAACTGAATTTAACCAAAATTCACACTTAAGAAATTTCGCATACAACTTTTGTTTCCCAAGAACACCAGAACAATACGAAGATGGTCGGCATGCTCTTCCTTACTTTTTGAATAAACCATAATATCATCAATAAAAACTATAACAAATGAATCGAGAAATGGTTTGAACACACCATTCATCAAACTCATGAAAGTTTCAGGCGCATTTGTCAACCCAAATGACATTACTAAAAACTTCTAGTGCCCATAGCGGGTCCTAAATGCCTTCTTGGGTACATCCTCAGGCCTAATCTTTAACTGATGATAACCAGACCTTAGATCAATCTTTGAGAAAACTAATGCACCTTGCAACTGGTCGAAAAGATTATCTATTCGAGGCAATGGGTACTTGTTTCGAATGGTGACCATATTCAATTGTTGGTAATCTATGCACATCCTCATACTACCATCCTTTTTCTTAACAAACAAGACAGGAGCATCCCATGGGGAAGCACTAGGACAGATGAAACCCTTATAAAAAAGTTCTTGGATTTGAGCCTTAAGCTTTCTCAACTCTACCGTGCCATGCAATATGGAGGGATGGAAATGGGGAGGGTACCAGGTTTCAAATTAATGCAGAAATCTATATCTCTATTCGGAGGCATACCAGATAAATCAGTAGGAAAAAGTTCTCTAAATTTTGAAACCATAGGGATAGACTCAATAGGGGGAGATTTAATCTCAACATTCCAAATATAGGCCAAATACGCCAATAAACCCTGCCCTACCAGTTTCCTAGACCGAATGAAGGATATGACCTTCGCTGGTTTAGGTTTGTACACCCCTTCCCACGCTATTTTTTCCCTACCGGAGAACTCTAGAGTCACATATTTTGTATTACAATTTAACACAACATAATAGGGGGAAAGCCAAGTCATGCCTGAGATTATATCAAAGTCAGTTAGTCAAAATCACCAAATCACCCCAAGTATGAAAACCCATAAACATGATAGGGCAAGCACGATAGACATGGGTGGCTATGATAGACTCTCCAACAGGGGTAGAAACATGGATGGGGGCATTAAGTATATTACAAATCATATCAAATTCCGAGGAAAATCACACGGATTCATATGAATAAGTAGAACTCGGATCAAATAACACATTAGCCATTCGATCACATACAAGAATAATACATCACTGCATCAGACAACTCTGGCTCATTCTTGCCCGGAAAGGTGTAACATTGAGCCCTATAATCTTGATGGGAGACTTCCCTGCCTGGATGCGCCATACCTTTGCCTACGTTACCATTTCCCCAACCTCCATGACCATGATGATTTCCTCCTTGCCCACCTTGTGGATGTCCTTGACCATTATTACCATTGATCGCGGGTACCACTGCTCTAGTCTGCTGCTATAAGAAATCCAACATGCGTGGGTGGGGACTATCTCTCCTCATATGCCCAAGTTCTCTACATTTATAAAAAGTGTGATCGAAAGATAGCCTGCTTCCCATCGAAGGTGAGGTTCGTTGGCTATCCTTAATCCAATTCTGAGGTGGAGTTCCCGAGTAATTACCTATAGAAGCGGCCATAGTGGACTGAATTGGCTGGGCTGCAACTGTCGGCCTCCCTGAACCTTTGGAGTAGAAACCCTGAAAGTTACCCGTGCTCTTAGGTTTCTTAGCCAACACCTTAGCTTGCCCATCGCGCCTAAATTCTTCTACCTTTTTCACAAAAGCAGTCACCTCATTGAAGCTTTTTCCTGTAGAGGTTATATGAACAGACAATACATGCAACTCAGAATTTAGTCCCTTAACAAATAGACAGATCATTCTTCTTCAGTAGTCACCAATTGCGCAACATATCTAGATAAAGCATGGAACTTAGCCTCATAAGCAGCCATATACATGCCACCTTACTCCAAATCCGTGTGTCACGACCCGAGTCTACACGCTGGATGTGACCGACAGTCGAGAACCATTACTGGTCCCCAAGCAAACCCTCATCCTGGCTGGCTACAAGCGGAAGACTAACTCAAGCATACAAAGCTTAAAAACTGAATAAAAATTCAGGAAACTCAATTACAAAGCTTTAACTCAAATGAAAAACTCTGAATAAAAATAAATTATTCAACTCGCCATATAATAGGCACCTTAAGTCTTTAAAACATTTAATAAAATAAATGAACAGACTTCTGAAACTCTATAGTCTATCTATGAAGCCTCTAAATAACAAAGATGGAAGTCACGACAAGACCCACAACCTCTTAACAATTGATATAACTGAAAGTAAAAGTTGAACCCTCTGAAAGAAATGAGGCTCACCATAGCTAACTCAAACTCCATGTGGCATCAACGAAGATCCTGCTGATGACCCTGAATACCTGTCTCTGCATCATGATATGATGCAGGCCAAATGGCTCAGTACGTGGAATGTACGAGCATGTAAGGAGATTATTTAAGCATAACATAAGCTTGAACTTGATAAAAAGAAAACATACTTACCTCATTCCAAATTTATTCAACTCAAGGAATACTCAAAACTACTCAAACTTACTCAACTAAAACGTACTCAAGGATAAGATAATCAACTCACAAATAAGGTTCTCAACTCGGTGAAACTCAACAATAAGTACTCGACACAATGAAACACAAATCAACTCAAGATACTGAACTCAATGTACTGAACTCGAAATACTCAACTCATGCTACTCAAGGATAAAGCAATAGTAAAAGATGCAATATATATGGAAAGCTAGTTGTAGATAGCAACTCACTGTATTGAAAAATACAACAATAATTAGTGTGTATATAAAAATACAATATAACTCTGTGGGAGTTTCTCTAACTGACAACCATCACTATGAGCTATGTCATGATACAACGTCTCTCCCACGCTGCCAGAACTGTCCTATACTTTGCCAAGGTATAATACCTCTCAACTAAGTGGATCCACTAGTCTTTGCTAAAAAGCACTAATGAATCATCTAAAAAGTATGACCCTTTCTACCCACGTCGGCTACATGATTTATGAAGACTTGAGTTATCTGAACTCGTCCCTATATCGGTGCTCAATATTACTCCCAAAATATACTCAACTCATATGTTTTAAAAACATAACTCCTTCTGTGGTTTGAGATAATTACTCAAAATCTTTCTCTAAAAAGAGATGTTACTCAACTGCTCAAAACTCTTTTGGAAATCTAAGTTTCCTCCTCTTTTAAATGTTAAAACATTTACTCTTGGGAATACTTAGTTCCCATATATCATTTTAAGGAAAATGAACTCGACTTTACTATTTCTCAACTCAAGTGCTCAAGTCTTAAAACAAGTTTATAAAAAGTTGTAAAAGACTTCTCTAAATAGGGTTCATGCCGAATGATGGATGTGAATGACTCAATTCAAGGTTTTAAATAACCATGCAAAGAACTCGATACTCGAAACTCAACAACTCAGAACTCAAGAACTTCAATGATACTACTCATTTCAAGAATGCTCAACACATAAGGTTCATGCAGAATTATGGGCTTGAACAACTCAACTCAAGAATGTTAATGGTACCTCTCATCTCAAGACTGCTCAACTCATAGGGTTCATGCGGAATTATGGGCATGAACTACTCAACTCAAGGACCTACACAAGTAATGTCACGACCTGAGCCTACATCCCGGACATGAAACGGCGTACAAGACTCCGAAGAGCCTCATACAAGCCTCATAGCATTCATAAATAAGACAATAGAATATGGTGCAGAAATTTAAAACTTTTTCTTTTACAATCGAAGTCTTTTATAAACATGAGCGAAAGTCTATACTTTGTCTCAAACCATCTAGAACCATAAGACTAAAACTTTGGGACGCAACCCATACAAAAGCTCTAAACATAATAATAAAAGGTAAAGGACATGATGGTCAAGCCCTCGGATACTATGATGACTCATCATAACTTCTGTTGTTGATCTACTATGAACCTATCCACGAGGATGGAAGCCAATATCACCAAATCCTACACTTTGTAGAAAAATGTAGAAGAAATATGGGTTAGCACAAAAATGCACTAAGTATGATGGCCATGCAAAAATCATGCTAAAAAGGACATTTTAGTTGAAAATTATGCTTTTAACAAGTTTGAGAATCATCGTGTACTTTTAGTGTAAAACATGAGTCACAAGCATAATCATCATATAAATCATTATAACATAATAGAACCATCATCTTATACAACCCTTAGTTATACTTGTGCAATGTATGAATGGCATCCCATAATACCATTCATACTAAGTACCACTTTGAGGCCACCATAAACATACTTACCATTCTTCATTCTCATCTTTAGTCAATACTCATAGATAAGGAACATTCTAATTTAATAAGTCATGACAAGGAAAGCAACTCATAATAACAATCCAAGTTAAACATTCATCTCTATGTTAAGCCTTTAAGTCAACATTCTCATTAGCATCATTATGAGCACATTCATTTCATTAGACATTATGACATTCGAGAAACACACCATAGCCACTTTGAAAGCCTACTCGTGTAGTGCATGGATGACATCCCTTACTACCACCCACACTTCATAGAACCTCTTGAGTAACCATAGAACATAACTCACATGATGGGAATAATCCCTAACAGACATATACCATGTGAGCAAATCATGGAGTTTAATGTTTCCCACACTGAAAAGGGTTGGTGTACTTGCCTAAGGTAGAACCGCTAATTTAGCTTAGGTGGATCCACTAGCTAATAACCTATGTGGGCACATAGTTATGGGATAAGGAAGGCTTTCACAGAAACCCAGCCTAATGTGGGGAGAGATTCCACCTTACAATATCCACTTGGTGCTAAGCTTTAAATTCCCATAGAGTAGTTCATTCTCTTTTAACATTATTATAATTGAGAGGGCTACCATTCTGGCTACCAACCCAAAGTACATTTTTACTCACATGAAAGGGCTACTATTCGGTCTACCAATTTAAGGTACATTATTACAAATATGAAAGGGCTACCATTCGGTCTACCGATTCAAGACAAAGCCTTAGAATACTTCATTAAGCATTTATGAAAGGGCTACCATTTGGTCTACCGATTCAAGGTTCATTATGTCAAGATACCTTAGTTACACAAGAAGGGGATTCCCTAAGCTTACCACTTCAAGGTATACCAATCAAGATCACTTTGAAATACACTAGAAGAGGATGCCGTAAGCCTACCAATTGAAGGTACTGCATTACATTAAAGAAACCTTTCACAACATGTCATCATCATTCACAAGTGTATAATTGAGAATAACCTTTCAACAATACAACAATTACATTATAGTCATAATCACATTACTTTCATTGAAATCGCAAAGCATGTACATAAGCATTATGATTTTACATCAATCTTCATAATTTGCCCTTCAAGGACCATGAAACATAATTCACCAACGCACACCAAGAATTACTATCATTTAGGCATGAATAATAACATAGTTCAAGTAATTAGACTACTACAAGAACAATTGCATAGTATTCATCTTACTACAACTCACTCACATCACATAGTTATAAATTAGGGTTATGGGGAAGTCATGGATTCATGGGAGATTTTATCTTAAAACCACCATAAAACAGTAATTCAATCTTAATATATGATAATTAAACCATTGAATTTTTTTGAGAAAGAATCTATGACTTGGAATGAAAACCCTAGGTTTTGGAAAATTTGCTTCTTTGTAATTGAAAGTTTGAGGGCTTCATGGATGAAAGCATTCCATGAATCAAGACTACCATACCTTAGATGAAGAAATCCAACCAAAATCATGTGAGAAAGCACCCTACTTGAAGCCCTAACTTGATCTTCTTCTTCTTCTTCAATGGAGTTTTTAGAGAGAAGATTTTTGGAAAGGGTTAAGTTGGTTATGATTTGAGTTTGGGAGTTATGAGGTAATGAGTTAATTAATAGCTTAAAAATTCTTAAATAGGTCTATATAATCAATATAAAAAGACCTCACTTCATAATAACTAACCTAGGAATTTACCAAAAGACCCTTGCCTTGGCCGAGTTTTGGACAGATTTGCAGGCACCACCTACTCCCATGACCTACAGACCGTAGGTGGGTCTACGCCCCATCCTACAGGTTTGTGGGTGGGTCTACGCCCCATCCTACAGGTCCGTGGGTGGGTGGAATTCAACCTATTTTTGAGGTCTTGACCCATGACCCCCACCTACGGGGCATGGGTCCACCTACTGGCCGTAGGTGCCATCCGTAGGTGGCCCTCTTTTGGGAAGTTTTGGCAGTTTTGGGGTCTTGGGGGTAAGGCTTTAGGGTCCTCCTAAAAGACCCTTGGTTGGTTATTGGGGGGTCGTACCTTGACGTTTAACCCTTAAACCCCTCAACCTAAGTTTAGGAAACTATTTTACACTTCTAAACCCCACATCAAACTCAAAAACTCTAACGTAAGGCTCTAGTTTCACCTACTAGTTTTCCGGGTGTTACATTATCTCCCTCTTGGGAACATTCGTCCTCGAATGCCATTTCTAAACACTTATCGGAATTAAAGACTCAAGACTAGAAGCCCATCATGCATGAAACATAATAACAATAAAACAAGGAGGAAACATCAACTCCATCTCCATATACTCAATGCAACTCAAGGAAGTAGGAACTACATCAACAACCCATTATGCATGAAAACTTCAACATTTCTCATTTCATTGGAGGAATTACCCTCTCCAACTCAAAGCATGCTCATCATAACATCATGAAGAAATTATGCAATTATTCTCAAAAGCACATTTAAGCATGTTCAACAATTCATCTCATGAAGCACATAGACAACTCATACTAAATGCACATCAACATGAGGAACATAAATCATGAAAACTCATTTTCTCATTAAACATGAATTCATCAAGAACATGCATAACATAAGGAGACCATGGAAACACATAAATCACACATGACTCCACAATCATGAAACAAGTCAAGGAAAACTTATCCTCTCAAGCTAAAAGAGGAATAGAAGGAAAGATAAGGATATCGGGACACCTCATTGGCCCTTGGCCTCCCAAGTAGCACCCTCACCTACAACCTGCAGACCTTCATGAAAGTAATTTCCTCACTCTTCTATTTCTTAACTTGACGGTATAAGACCTCTACCAGAACTTCTAAATTAGAGAGGTTCTCATTTAAGCACTCTTGCTCACAAGCAACCTTACCAACACCACTCAAGATCTCATATGAGCCTACCATACCGGGACTAAATTTCTCAAACTCACTACACCTCTTAAGGTGAGAATTTCAAGCCAATCCAAATCATGAACATCTAGAACACTCAACGACCTTGCTATCTAAGCACATTATCTCCCCCTTGGGAGTAAACCTACACAGACTCTTCTGAGCACCATTTCTTTCAACTTCTAAGGTTGGTCCAAACTATCATTAATCCTTCACACACGATGATTCTACACCATGGAGAATTACACTTCTACCCTCTTTTAAAGGAGTCTACTCACTCAACATCTCTAGGCATCACTTAAACACCACTATTCATCAAATCCTCCAACTAAACACATAACGATAAAGAAACCTATTTATACCAAAGGATTCCATCTAAACCTATCATACAAAGACTCATCTAGTCACATATCCATAATTGGCATCACTACTAACCATTTCTCCCTTGATCCTTGTAGCATGAGCCCTTCAAGTGATCATATCCTAAAGACCATTGGATAAGAAATAGGAGAGAGATCTTATAGAATTAAACTCTATGGAACGACTAGGACAGTGAAGAAGTGATATTTTCTTAACACTCAATAGCCTCCTATTCATAAATGTGGAACGCTTCACACTATGAACGAGACTCTGCTAGATGTGGTTTGAGACAATCCTCTAACCATCCCAAAATCTTTTTCTCTGATATCATGTTTGTCATGACCCGAGCCTACACCCCAGATGTGACATGACATACAAGACTTTGAAGAGCCTCATACAAGCCTCATAGCATTCATAACATAAGACAATAGAATATGGTGCAAAAATTTAAAATTTTTTCTTTTAAAATCGAAGTCTTTTATAAACATGAGCGGACGTGTATACTTTATCTCAAACCATCTAGAACCATAAGACTAAAACTTTGGGATGCAACGCCTTACAAAAGCTCTAAACATAATAATAAAAGGTAAAGGACATGATGGTCAAGCCCTCGGATACTATGATGACTCATCATAACTTCTGTTGTTGATCTACTATGAACCTATCCACGAGGATGGAAGCCAATATCACCAAATCCTACACTTTGTAGAAAAATGTAGAAGAAATATGGGTTAGCACAAAAATGCACTAAGTATGATGGCCATGCAAAAATCATGCTAAAAAGGACATTTTAGTTGAAAATTATGCTTTTAACAAGTTTGAGAATCATCGTGTACTTTTTTAGTGTAAAACATGAGTCACAAGCATAACCATCATATAAATCATTATAACATAATAGAACCATCATCTTAGACAACCCTAAGTTATACTTGTGCAATGTATGAATGGCATCCCATAATACAATTCATACTAAGTACCACTTTGAGGCCACCATAAACATACTTACCATTCTTCATTCTCATCTTTAGTCAATACTCATAGATAAGAAACATTCTCATTTAATAAGTCATGACAAGGAAAACAAATCATAATATAAATCCAAGTTCAGCATTCATCTTTACATTAAGACTTTAAGTCAACATTCTTATTAGCATCATTATGAGTGCATTCATTTCATTAGACATTATGAGATTCGAGAAACACATTATAGTCACTCTCAAAGCCTACTCATGCAATGCATGGATGGAATCCCATACTACCACACACACTTCATAGAACCTCTTGAGTAACCATGGAACATAACTCACATGATAGGAATAAGCCCTAACCGAAATAGACCATGTGAGAAAATCATGGAATTTTGTGTCTCCCACACCGAAAAGGGTTGGTGTACTAGCCTAAGGTAGAATTGGTAATTTAGCTTAGGTGGATCCACTAGCTAATAACCTATGTGGGCACATAGTTATGGGATAAGGAAGGCATTCATAGAAACCCAGCCTAACGTGGGGAGAGCTTCCACCTTACAATATCCACTCAGTGCTAAGCTTTAAATTCCCATGGAGTAGTTCATTCTCTTTTAACATTATTATACTTGAGAGGGCTACCATTCGGTCTACCGACCAAAAGTACATTATTACACACATGAAAGGGCTACCATTCGGTCTACTGATTCAACGTACATTATTACACACATGAAAGGGCTACCATTCAGTCTACCGATTCAAGGTACATTATTAGGATAGCTCATTGAATCCTCAAGAAAGGGCTACCATTTGGTCTATCGATTCAAGGTTCATCATTATAGTAGTTCATAGAATCATCATGAAAGGTATACCATTTGGTCTACCGAATCAAGACAAAGCTTTAGAATACTTCATTAATCATATATGAAAGTGCTACCATTTGGTCTACCGATTCAAGGTTCATTAAGTCAAGGTAACTTAGTTACACAATAAGAGGATTCCCTCTACCTACCAATTCAAGGTATACCAATCAAGATCACTTTCAATTACACAAGAAGATGATGCCCTAACCCTACCAATTCAAGGTACAACATTACATTGAAGAAAACTTTCAGAACATGTCATCATCATTCACACGTGTATAATTGAGAATAACCTTTCAACAATACAACAATTACATTATAGTCATAATCACATTACTTTCATTAAAATCACAAATCATGTACATAAGCATCATGATTATACATCAATCTTCATAATTTGCCCTTCAAGGACCATGAAACATAATTCACCAACACACCTATAATTACTACAATTTAGGCATGAATAATAACATAATTCAAGTAATTATACTACTACAAGAACAATTACATAGTATTCATCTTACTATAAATCACCCGCATCACATAGTCATAAATTAGGGTTATGGGGAATTCATGGATTCGTGAGAGATTTTATCTTAAAACCACAACAAAACATCAATTCACTCTTAATATATGATAATTAAACCATTGAAAACATTTTGAGCAAGAATCCATGACTTAGAATGAAAACCCTAGGTTTTAGAGAATTTGCTTCATTGAAATTGAAAGTTTGAGGGCTTCATGGATGAAAGCATTACATGAATCAAGACTACCATACCTTAGATGAATAAATCCAACCAAAATAATGTGAGAAATTCCCCTACTTTAAGCCCTAACTTGATCTTCTTCTTATTCTTCAATGGAGTTTTTAGAGAGAAGATTTTTGGAAAGGGTTAAGTTGGTTACGATTTGAGTTTGAGAGTTATGAGGTAATGAGTTAGTTAATAGCTTAAAAAGTCTTAAATAGGTCTAAATTATAAAATGAACTTACTTCATAATAACTAACCTAGGAATCTACCAAAAGACCCTTGCCTTGGCCGAGTTTTGGATAAATTTGCAGGCACCACCTACGCCCATGACCTACAGACCGTAGGTGGGTCTACGCCCCATCCTGAAGGTCCGTGGGTGGGTGTACTGCAACCTTTTTGAGGGCCTGACCCACGACCCCCTCCTATGGGGTGTGGGTCCACCTACTGGCCGTAGGTGCCATCCGTAGGTGGCTCTCTTTTGGGTAGTTTTGGTAGCTTTGGGGGTCTTGGGAGTTAGGCTTTAGGGTCCTCCTCAAGGACCCTTGGTTGGTCCTTGGGTGATCGTACCTTGATGTTTAACCCTTAAACCCCTGAACCTAAGTTTGGGAAACCATTTTACACTTCTAAACCCCACATAAAACTCAAAAACTCTAACGTAAGGCTCTAGTTTTACCTACTAGTTTTCCGAGAATTACAGGTAACATGTAGTATCCCCATGATTAGGAATATAATCACAAAATGATTAGGAACTTAATACTCAAGACTTAGAACTTGAAGATACTAGTCCTCTCAAAGATACTCAACTGATGGAGTTCATGCGAAATTTATGGGCATGAACGACTCGACTCAAGGGTGTAAATAACAATATGAAACTAAGGTATACAACTCTTCTCATTCTCATACCTACTTCCTCAAAACTTAGCTTAAATCGACAGTTGATCTCAAAGGATTCACAATTGAACTCAAAGTATTTCTTGAACTCTACTCTTAACTCTTTCTTGAATTTGAATTATGAATTCAAGAGTTTTGGTTCATGATATTAAGGACATTGTGATGACAAATTAGACTCATGAATACATTTTCCTCATTCTCATACTCAGTTGCTCGAGTCTTGAAACAAGTTACTAGAAGTTGTAGAAGACTCCACAAAAGGACTCAAAGGGATTTTTCTTAGAATGTCCGAAAGAATTCTCAAAACTTAACTCTTAACTCTACCTTAAATTTGAATTATGAATTCAAGGTTATGAATGATTTATAGGTGTTTAGAATTCATTTATAGTAGTTAAAATAAAAAAGGAGTGAAGGTACACTTTTAAAGAACTCAAACGGAGCAACTGATTACAAACTGGATGGGGCAGGTGGACCTAGCGCGCTGAGTGGCGTAGGGCACCAGCCCCTAAACTTTAGAACATAATTTGGGGTGCACTGGCTGGCGCGACGCGCCAGGCCCCAACCCAGAAAACCCGACGAATTTCTTTGCTCGTTTCCTCACCTTAACTCGCCTAGAATTGAACGGTTTCTTCCTCAATCACGTGGATTCGATTACTTAACATAAGTACACTCTAATTTACTCAATACAGCCCTCAAAACACTCACTTATATCTCAATAACTCATCAAAACCTCAACACAATAAGATTTAGGATGAACTTCAAGAACACTTCTCAAGAACTTTAATCTTTTAACTTCAAGAATGAAATTTCCCTGAAAATAACATGATTGTCTTGTGGGTGAACAAAATAAATACTATGGAAGCTTACATACCTCTTAGGGCTTAAACCCATGCTGAAAATCTGCAACAAAATGCAAGAACCTCATCGAACGCCTTGATCCTCTCTTTTTTTCTCCTTTTTTGTCTTCTTCTTTTCTCTTCTCTCAATACCCTAACTTATTTTTATGAAGCGTAAAATGAATCTAATCAATTTTGTCCCCAACTTAATTACCAAAAATGAATTTAATTGATTGGGTAGTGAAAAGATCATAATACCCTTCTAAAATCTGTTGTTGACTTTCCTTATCTAGACAACCCAACTTCGAATGGACATATCTTCCTTATACAAACTTGAAACTAAGGAAATTCGATGGCCTTGGAAAGATAATTCAAAGATCTTTCCTATTGTATCTGGTAGCACACCTTACTCATTCTGAACTAGGAGTTATGGTCGTTTGAAGTCGATCCAAAACTCTTACTTAGCTTAACTTTGTCAAACTTTACAAATTTGATTATTTCCAAAAACGGTTTCTTTCCAATTCTAAGTCTTTCTAGTTCTTTCAAAAAGCAAGGTGTTACACCATTAACTCATCCTTCTTATGATCTCTGAAAGTGCGGGGCACATACTTCTCCATGAATAGAGTATGCAATTGGGTCCAAGTGAGTGGGGGTAAAGGCTAAAGCTGACAATCTGCATTCCACATAAGCTCTCCATCACTACCTATCCTCACCTTGAAGCTGAAAAGTCACAAACTCTACTTCATGCTGATGGACAATTCCTAACTTATGAAGCCTCTCATAACAATATAGAATTAACTCATAGGCGTCCTCACTCTCGGAACCATGGAACATAAGCCGTTTCAATTTCAAGAACTTAGTCAACATCTCATGCTCATTACCAGTTCCACCCACCTTAGGGGAAAGTAATATCAATAGGGGGTTGGCGGGAGTTTGAGTTGCTTGCACTGTGGGAAGAAATCCATGACCAACCAATCCCTTCAGGAAAGACATAATCTGTTAAGCTAACACTGGATCTAAGGGAGGAATACCTATAGCCTCAGCTTGCACCTCTTCCTCTTGTCCAACATCCTCCTCATTCTCAACCTCTACATTCTCTTCTATCTCTTCACGATGTGCAGGAGGAACTTTATTTCTGGGAGCATTCTCAACTAGTGCTCCATCCCTAGTAGGCGTTACCCTTCCTCGGCCTCTACTCCTTGCTCTTTCTCTGCCCCTGCCTCGACCACGACCTCTTGCTACGGATTCCTTAGCAGGCGCATTGACGGGTGCTACGGTCCTGACGCTGTTGAACCTAGTGTTAACCATCCGCGGACAGAAGAGTGAAGGAGATTATATACTAATTTGGATCACCAAATACCAATTGGAACCAATTTATATCACGAAAGGAGACACAAGAAAACAGAGAGATTTCCTAAAGTGTCCTATTGCCTCTAGAAGAAAAGTACAGATGTCTCCGTACCGTTCCGTAAGACTCTACTAGACTCATTTTGGTACATCAAGATAAACGAACCTAGAGATATGATACCAAATTTATTACGACCTAGACCATCATGATTGGCACCCACCCTAACCCTCCGGTGGGAGAACCGTTACTATAACCCAACTAACCAAATTAATGAAAATTAAAGAATTTAAAGATACAGAAGCAGGTTTAAATGTCTAAAGGAAAAAAAATAGGGAGTTCCCATAAACTCCGAAAGTCTAACAAATAAATACAGAAATAATGACTAGAACTTGAAAGTCAATGTACCAAAACATATACTAGCGACAAGTCTAAGAAAATGGGTGCAACCCCAAACTAAACATAAGAATATCTAAAGTACTAGTCTAATCCGAATAGAAATGGACAAAATATAACGAGAACTCATGGCAGCCTGGAAGAACTGGCTCACCTTTAAATTCGATCTCGGTTACTGATCTCCTAAACAAGGTCTGTCTAAAGCCACTTGAAGATGCCTTGTACCCAACAAAGAAAGAGAAAGTGCAGTATCAGTACACAACCACAGTGTACTGGTACGATCACACGGCTATTCCAATAAGTGAAACATACGAAAGCAGTCACAACAAGTAAACACACATATACCGAACATATAAAATATTAATTATCATTTCAAGAGCAATGTACCATTCCACATTTTTAATATCAAGTAATTAGGCATATATGACAAGTTAATGGTCCTCTCATGGAACCCACACCCAAACTGTTAATGTACCGGAACGTGGTACCCGATCCCAATTAGTGTGCCGGACGTGACACCCGATCCCATATATGCGCTGGAACGTGGCACCTGATCCTAGTTAGTGTGTTGGAACGTAACACCTGATTCATTCAACAAGCCACAATCACAATCACAATGTACATTCTCATAATCATACAATCAAGTGTCATTTGTTTATACTCATTCGCATTTGATGATCAATAGTGCAACATTTGCATACATACATGCATTACAATGAAGCAAATAATCACATACATTACACAAACATGAAATTAAACCATAACCTACCTCTAAAACAAGCTTGAATCCTCCTAAGATGCTTGATTCTTTCCTTTTCGGATTCTTTCCACTTGTTCAAGGTCTACAAACAATCAATTTAATGCAAGGATCAATAAAAGAGGCCGAATTATCCAGATTACAATCAATATTATCAACCTTAGGACAAACCCATTATCCTACGGTGCAGCTAGGGCTTTTTCTCACCATCCAAAACAGTTCAAAACCCTCCCTGAACAATAAATAACTAAGATTCTATGTTCTATGGATCGAAAAATGGATTTGAGGAGTGAAAACCTTACCTTTATCACCAAATCTCATGGAAAACTGTCAAGAAATTGCATGGGTTCTTCTCCTAGCTCTCAAAAATGAAAATTACAGAATAACGGTGTTTTTGGGGTTTATTGCCGGCTTAAGTCACGACTTGCTCGCAATGGCGGCCCCGCTCTGGCATGAGTAATCCCGCCCTGACAGCTTGCACGGAAACAGAGAGTCGATTTAAGAGTTTCAAACCCCCATTTCACAACACACCTTCAACCAATAACACTAAAAAACTACCTGTTTACACTAAAATCAGTTTTGGGAGTTCTACTCGCCCCAAATTCAATTCCGTAAAGTTGTACGGGTTCCTTAACATCTTAGCTATCCACTGATCCGATCAAATTCATAATTAGATCTCTCATTTGTTACTAGATTTCCCTAGACTTGCCTGACTCCGATTTCATCCAAATTTGGACTAGGCTAGGAATTTTCGAGTTACTACCAAAAAGTTTTCTAACCCTAAATTTTTTCCCAATGGCTTTTCTATAACGACGGGAACAGGTTGTTACATTACTACACCCAACATTTTTTTTTATCTTTTTTACCGGAGAAGGGTCCAAAATGCCCCTCAAGTATTTGATCGGTACAAAATTACCCTCCATCCACCTATCGGCCCAAAAGTACTCCTGATGTCCACTTTTCGGCTCAAAATACCCTTGATGTTAATCCTTTGACTCATATTTGCCCTTTTTTTAAATAGATCCCTTAAAGTATAATTATTAAATATTTATTTATTATACTGCTTAATGTGATGGGTCCAAATATTAAATCCTTCTAAAAAAATGATATTTTTAAAAATACCTTTTTTTATAAAACCACTCATGATTCATATTTTGACCCGATACACTTGAAAATAATATTGAAAAAATATATAATTTCATGATATCTTCTTATTGGCTTATTTTAAATCGACCCCAATTTATTATAATGTAACCCAACTCATAAATGGGGATCCAACTAAAATCCATACTTACCCCGACTGATTGTCCTTCTAAAAAATTTATAATTTTCATTAATATAAAATTTTCTCTCAATTATCCAAATGTCTTGTTCATTTTCTCTTTTGTTCTTTTTTGTAATCTCTTATTCTTAATTATGATATTCGGGACTCAAACTTGAAATGAACTCACATATACTACAACAAATTCAATTATCAGGGACAAATAATTTCGTCATTTATAAATCATATTTCATCACTAAAAATCTTGTGAGACAAAAAATAATTCGTCAATCAGTCATCACTAAATGTGTGTCTCTAAAAGTATACAAAAATGATTTAGTGCTTCGTCAGTAAAAGTATTATATTAACAATAAAAAGAAAAATCATCCCAAATGCTTAAACATTTGTGACAAATTTATTTTGTCGTAAAAAGTATATTTTTTTGTAGTTAATAGTATGCTTTGTCACTAAAAATGTTATTACTACCGACAAAATTATATCATCAATAATTATTTTACTTCAATTAGTGACGACATCAGTTGTCTCTAAAGTTATATATATTTCGTAGTTGAACAAATCTAATTTCGTCACTAATGACTATATTTTATATACAAAAAATTATTTTGTTCTTAAATGTATTAGTTAGGGACAACTTTGTTATTATAAAAAAGGTTAATTTTCCTATTAGCCCCTCAATTTTTTAAGCCCTCCCTAGGAGCTCCCACATTGTGCTTTTTTGGGACTCGAACTCACAACCTTAAGGTTGGAAGTGAGGAGTGCTTATCATCCGATCAACTCTCTCCTGTCTCTCATATTTATTTTATTTTTTACTTCATTCACTTATTTCAAATTTAACTTCTGTAGAAATAATATATTATATGATTATTTATACACATACACAAATGCATGAAATTTACCACCCACAATTCATTCAAATGTAGTATATATTTTAATTAAACATTATATTTTCTAAAATATCTTTAAATATATTTAGTACGATTCTGTCATTTTATTTATTTATTTTTATAAATTTTAAAAATTATTCAGTGCAATTATAAATTTATATAAAATTAAACTTGCGATTTTATTTAAAAAATTGAATAATCGGTTCAATTCAATCAGTAAATCAATTGTTTTGAAAAAAACATCGATGCCCATAACTATAGTACTTCATCATAATATATTTGAAATCCTAGTTGGTTCATTTCTTTCATTTGTGCTTTCATTTTTTAGTTTATTTCGATTTTCACACTGATGAAAAAAGTTAATAGAAATTCATGAATATTTTGCACCTTTGCAAAGTCTAAGTTTTTAAATCGATGTTATCTCTGTATAGTTGCTCTACTTACCTATGTGGAATTACTATTAAATATGTACTTATTTTTAGACAGAAGCAAATAGATCGACTTAGTCTATGCAGTTTACCAATCACAAATTAATAGACACGCAAAAAAATTAGCACCAAGACTTGAGAAATTATTTTTTCTATCGTCTTTATCGATGGAAGTGTATCAAATAAAAAACCAAAGTGTTAAACCAACAAATATTAACGATCTAGAGGTAGAACTATACCCCACTCATGGTACTTATAACCTGAATTGTATTTTTCAAATGATGCATTTTATAATTGCGTAATTTAAGAAAATTGATGAATTGAACTTTTTCATTTTTACAAAATCGACCGAATTAGTTGGTTTTGATATTTTCCCTTGCTAATTAACGAATGGACTCTCTCTATTTCTTATGAAACACTTGTATTATTCTTGTTGTAAGTTGTCACTTGTAATTATGAACAATTGTAACAAAAAAAAATTGTACTTAGCTATGAATTTTTTTCATAGCAAAAAGTTGAATTAGTCACTACAAATTTTCAGTCGTCGTTATTTAACACCTTACATATTTTGTGACAATTTTTTTGTTGACACTAAATCACAGATTGATTAGAGACAATAAAATTTTTGTCACCAATTATTTATATTATTAGTGACGAAAATAAATGTCATAATTAAATCTAAATTTTTAAAGCTAAAACTTATAATATTTAACTGCGAACTCTAATTTGTCTATATTGTAATAACATATTCTTTTAGGCGAATTTTTATTTGTGTTCAAAAATTAAAAAATTTAAGACAAAAAATAATTTTAAATTCGTGACTAACAATACTTAACAAATGGCTCCAATTAATTTTTTGGTGGGAAACTTTAGTGGACAAAACTTTGCTACAAATTTTTATGTTTCGTCACTAAAAGTATGTGTCTCATATATTTAAGCACGAAAAGTAAATTTTGTCACAAAAAGCGAACAATTAGTGATGAATTTACTGAATAGGGAGGAAAAGAGCTGCAAACCCTACCACTAAACACTGAAACTTATTTCTGACTGAACTAAGTTCCAAGAACACACAAATACGCTGAAAATCCAAGTATAACTGAAGGAACATGATACAACGACTTAGGGTACGCATGAATGACTAAAAAACTGAAGAGGAACTATTACCTCAAGCTGGAGTGGAATCAGAAGGAAAGAGATAAGGATACATGGCCTTCATGGATGCTTCTGCTTCCCAAGTGGCTCCCTCTATGGACTGACTACTCCACAAAACCTTAACTGAAGAAACTTCTTTGCTTCTTAACCTTCGAACCTGACGATCAAGAATCTCAACTGGTACATCTTCATAAGTGAGACTATCCTTCACAGCCACACCTTCTAAAGGTACAATAGATGCGGGATCACCCACACACTTCTTTAACAACGAAATGTGAAAAACTGGATGCACTGCTTCTAGTTCTGTTGGCAACTCTAACTCATAAGCCACTTTACCAACTCTTTTCAAGATCTTGTAAGGGCCTACATACCTAGGACTGAGCTTCCCTTTCTTGCCAAATCTCATCACCCCCTTCATAGGTGACATTTTTAGAAAAACTCAATCATCAACTTGGAACTCCAAGTCCCTTCTCCTTACATCTGCATAGGATTTCTGGAGACTCTGGGTTGTCTTAAGTCTATCTCTAATGATCTAAACCTTTTCCATAGCTTCATGAACCAAATCTGGCCCTATCAAGGATGCTTCACCTACTTCAAGCCAACCAATTGGAGATCTACATATACGCCCATACAATGCCTCATAAGGGGCCATCTGAATGCTGGAATGATAGATATTATTGTAGGCGAACTCTATAAGAGGAAGGTGATCATCCTAACTACCCTTAAAGTTGATCACACAAGCTCTCAACATGTTCTCTAAGGTCTGAAGAGTACGCTCTTCCTGACCATCCATCTGTGGATGAAATTTTGTGCAAAGATTAACCTGAGTACCAAGACCTTTATGAAATGACTTTCAGAAGTGAGAGGTAAACTGAGGATCTCTATCGTAAATAATAGAAAAACGAGCTCCATGAAACTTGACTATCTCATTAATGTAAAGCTTGGTGTAGTCCTCCGCCGAGTCTGTAGTCTTAACCGCCAAAAGCGCACAAACTTAGTAACTCTGTCAACTATCACCCAAATGGAGTCATGCTGTCTGCGAGTACGAGGTAAACCTGTAATGAAGTCCACGTTGATCACTTCCCACTTCCAAGTAGGAATGTTGATCTCTTGAGTCATACCTCCTGGTTTTTGATGTACTACCTTCACTTGCTGACAATTGGGGCACTTTGCCACAAAATATGCTATATCCCTCTTCATGCCATTCCACCAAAAGACTTCCAGCAAATCACGGTACATCTTAGTGGCGCCTGGATGAATAGAGTACTTGGAGTTATGGGCTTATGAAAGAATTTGTTGTCTCAACTCACCCACCTTATGAACATATAATCGACCCTAATAGCGAAGCACACCATCTTCCCCCTTGGGAGAAAATCTCAACTCTCTACTGATGGACTGCACCCTTTAGTTGAAGCAATATTAGATCAATGTTTTACTTTTCTTTAACCTCCTCTACCAATGAAGATTCTGACCCATTCTGAACTGTTACACCATAATCTAATATGCTCATAAGACGAACTCCTAAGAGAGAAAGTTTGTGAACATCCTTTGCTAGTTCCTTTCTTTCTTCCTCAAAATGTGCTACACTACCCATAGGTAGTCTACTAAAAGAATCTGCTACTACATTGGCCTTACCAGGATGGTAATTCACACTCATATCATAATCCTTGAGGAACTCAAGCCATCTCCTGTGGTGAAGATTCTACTCTTTCTGGGTGAACACATATTGAAAGTTCTTATGGTCTGTGAACACATCTACATGAACACCATACAAGTAATGTCTCCATATCTTATGTGCAAACACCACTGCTGCAAGCTCGAGGTCATGAGTTGGATAGTTCTTCTCATACACCTTAAGCTGTCTAGAAGCATAACCTATAACCTTACCTCATTGTATCAACACACAACCTAGGCCGACTCTAGATGCATTACAATAGTTAACATAACCGTCTGAACCCTCTGGTAGAGTCAAAACATGAGCTATAGTCAACCTAATTTTCAATTCTGTGAAACTTTTCTCACAATCATCTGACCACTGAAACTTAGCCTTTTTATGAGTCAACTTAGTCAATGGAGAGGCTATGGATGAAAATCCTTCCATGAACCTTCTGTAATAGCCAGCCAAACCTAAGAAACTTTTGATATCTGTAGGAGTGGTAGGTCTGGGCCATTATTTCACTGCTTCTATTTTTTGAGAATCCACTCGGATCCCTTCACTAGACACTATATGCCCAAAAAAAGCAACAACAACTCACACTTTCTAAACTTAGCGAATAACTGGTGATCTTTGTGAGTTTGCAGGACAACCCTCAAATAATTTGCATGTTCTTCCTCATTCCTAGAGTAAATGAGGATATCATCAATAAACAAGTCGACATACTGCTTGAACACTATGTTCACAAAATCCATGAAATATTCAGGAGCATTGGTTAGTCTAAATGACATAACTACAAAGTCATAGTGACCATACCGAGTTCTGAAGGCTATTTTCAGAATGTAACTATATCTTAATCTGAGTTGATGATAACCGAATCTGATATCTATCTTCGAGAAATGACTAGCACCCTGAAGTAGGTCAAACAATTCATCAATCCTGGGGATAGGGTACTTATTCTTGATGGTGACTTTGTTCAACTGTCGATATTCAGTGCACATCCTAAGAGAACCATCTTTCTTTTTCACGAACAACACTGGTGCACCCCATGGGGAAATACTAGGTCTGATAAAGCCCTTATCTAAAAGGTCTTTTAACTGCTCTTTTAGTTCCTTAAGCTCTGCTGGAGACATTCTAAGAAGGAATAGAAGTAGGTTGGGTATCTGGAAGAAGATCAATTCCAAAGTCAATCTCCCTTTCGGGAGGAACTCTGGGAAGATCTTCTAGGAACTCATTAACTATTGGAAATGACTTAAGAGTTGGGGTTTCAGAACTTGAATCCTTAACCCGAACTAGATGATAAAGATAACCCTTAGAAATCATCTTTCTGGCCTTAAGGTAAAAAATGAACCGACCCATAGACGCTAAGCTACTACCCTTCCATTCTAAGATTGGTTCATCTGGAAATTGAAAATGAAAAATCATAGTTCTACAATTGACTGAGGCATAACAGGAATGTAACCAATCCATGCCTAGAATGATATCAAAATTTACAATTTCTAACTCTACAAGATCTGCTGAGGTGACTTTCTGGGAGACTGTGACAGGGCAATTTCTGTATACCTATCTAGCTATAACTGGGTCACTGACAAGGGTTCTTAGAGAGTTTCTGTAACGACCCGTAAAATGAATAAGTAAAAACTAAAGCATAACTAGTGCGTCTTGGAGTTGTTGTGAGGCTTGAAATGGTTTAATGGTGTCCCGAGCTATGGTTGAGGGGTTTAGGGGTTAAATGTCAAGGTAAGACTCCCCAAGGACCACCCTAGGGGTCCTTGAGGAGGAACCTAAAGCCTAACACCAAGACCCTAAGAAACCAAGACTTTGTCCAAAAAGTTGGACCTACGAATAGGACCTACGCCCAGTAGGTCTAACCACGACTCATGGTCTTGATATGTAGGTAAAGGCCTTCAAAACCTAGCCACAACCACAAACCATGAGGGCACATGACAGCCCGTGGTCCCATCCACGGTTCGTGGATGGGGGTTTCGTGGATGGCTTCAATTTTCTGCCCAAAGTCGGCCATTGTGGGGGTGAAGTGGTAAATTCATTTAAAGTCTTGTTTAGTTGGGGGATGGTTTTAATTGGTTGATTAATGTATTTTAAGCGGTTTTAAAGTATTAAAACATATTTTAGACTTTATAATTTCAAAACCCTAAATCAAAACCTCTCCTCCCCTCCAAAAGTTTTCTCTCTAGAAAACCTCCATTAGAGTGAAGACTTCAAGCTTCCAAGGTCAGGACTTCAACTTTTTCAAGGGATTTTCGTGGGATTCTTCCATAAAAGGTATGGTGGTATTCATCCTTGACTTAGTTTCTATCAAGGAGCCAATCTCAAAAGTGATTTCAAGTCTCCAATGTTTTCTCTAAAACCCTAGATTTCAATCTATGAATGGTTTCGATTCTAAATGATTTCCAAAGGATTTATTGCATTGATTTATGAATGAATTGTTGATTTAAAGATGAATTAAGATGATTTCTTCCTAGAACCCATGTTTTTCCCCAAATTCCTAAATTGTGATTTGTGAGTGGGAATTGATTGATTTTGCAAGTATGTTGAATTGTTTATGTTTATATTGAATTAAGTGATTGCATCATGTCAATTTCCTATTCTATTGTAGTAGTTTGGATTTATGGGCTGATGTTGGTTCATAGCCTTGAAAGGGCAAGTTATGATCAAATTACATATTGAAGTAGAATTGTGCTTGATAAATTGATCCACTTGAAACATAGAGGTGTTTACTTACTATCTATATTGTGGTATTGAATTGATGGATATGTTCCTTGTACCTCTATATATGAAGGATCTATGTATGATCATGATATAAAGTATATGTGTGTGATATCAATGAATGTATAATGATCATGTTTAGAATGTAAGTGTGTTATGATTGAATGTTATTTCTCAATTAACACCTATGAATGATGAGGCTATATGTGAAAGGTGATTCTCACATATACACACACTCATGAATGACTAATGAATGAAGTTTCTATGATTATGTTAATGATGATGGTTGATTGAACGTTTATTCTCAATTGTACTCTAATGAATGATAATGACTTGTTGTGAAAGGACTTTCTCACAATAAAGGGATTCTTAGGTGAAAGGTTATTCTCATCTTTGAATCTATGAGCTTTCCAATGAATGAATGTTTGGATGGGATGGGATGGATGCTCATCCGAGAGTTGAGGCAAAATATCTAGTAACAATCCATATATTCCATTTTAATGAATTTTGGGTTTGAGATGGATACTCATCCATGAGTTAAGGTGGGGTATCTAGTAACAATCTCTTAATCCATAATGAACTAATGTAATGAATGTTAAGTACTCCATGGGGAATAATGCTAATTACCGAGTGGATATGAATTGGGGTGGATGCTCATCCGTTAGTTGATGCGGAGTATCTAGTAGCAACCCTTTGAGATGGATGCTCATCCTTGACTTGAGGTGGGGTATCTAGTAGCAATCTCCCTATCCCATAACTATGTTCCCACATAGGTCTAGCTAGTGGAACTACTTAAGTTATAAAAAAATGGTCCTACCTTAGGCAAGTAGGAATGCCTTATCCGGTGAGGGTGACACTGGGATTCCATGAATTGCTCACATGGTCTACGTCGGTTAAGGCTTACCCCCACAAAGAATGTTAATGAACTATGGCTACTTAAGAATGCACTACTTAGTGTCGGTGGTGGTATGGGATGCCATCTATGCACAAGTAGGCTTTGAGAGAGGTTGTGATGTGTTGCTTTATAATGTTAAGTGTATTGAATGTGCTCTTATGATGATGGTAATGAAGAATGTTGGCATAATGTCTAACGAATGAAGGTGCTCTTAATGTAATGAATCTAATGAAGAATGTGACTTATGTATTTCATGTTATGATGCATGCTATACTTGGATTGTATTATGAGTTACTTCCTTGTCATGACTTAATGAATATGAATGTGCCTTGCCTAAGGTGACTTCAAATGAGTACTTAGTGTGAGTAGTAGTATGGGATGCTACTTGCACATTGCACAAGTATGACTTAAGGTTGTCTTAGGTGATGGTCCTTAAGTGATGATATGACTTATGTAATGTTTATGTCTCTTATGTATGATTTTTGTGTAAGAATTGAAAGGTTGAATGGTAAGTTCACTTTTGGTGACCATAAGGTGGTACTTTGGTGTGGATGGTGGTATGGGACTCTATCCATACATTGCACAAAGTATAGCTTGAGGGTTACTTGAGGTGAAGGCTTAATGTGAAGGTAATGGTTTATATGTGATTATGTTCTAATGTGGTTAAATGACTTGTGTGTTGGTTATGGTTGAATATTATGCCTCTTATGCTTATGTTCATGAAGTTTGATCAAAATGGCATATATCATGACTTTCAAATAAAATGTCCGTTTTAAGCATATTTTTGCATGACTATCATACTTAGTACTTAATTGTGCTAACCCATTCTTCTTCTATGTTTACTACAATTGTAGGTTCCGACATTTGAGTGGTTTTATCTAGTGAAGCTTGGATTTGAGTTTCCCAAGACTAAGTGGTATGTCCTCATAGATCGAGGACACGTGTTTAGATTTTTCCTTTCTTTTCATGTAATAGACTATTGTTAAGTTTTTCGATTGTAAAGGGCCGTGACCCTATTTTGTTTCGAGTATGTTGTTTAGATTGCCATGTGAGATGATAAACTTCCGCTTGCTTTTAATGTTTATGATTGTGGACTTATAAATAAAAGTTTTAAATTCCGCACTATTTCTAAGTATCTTATGCAATGAATATGCTATGAGGCTTGTATGAGACCCTTTTGGAGTCAAGTACTCCGTGTCACTTCCAGGGTGTAGGCTCGGGTCGTGACAGTTTCTAGACTAACATTGAAGTTTACTGCTATATAAGGAGTTAGAAAGGAAAGAGTAGCCCCTAGATCTAATAAAGCATAAACATCTAAGTTAAAAACTCGTAACGTAATAATGACTACATCAGGAGAATCTTTTTGATACTGGCGAGCCTTAAGAGCATAAAACCATTTTTGGCGTTGTCCGCCACCTGTACCAAATGAGTTACCCTACTGAGTCAAGCGACCTGCCGGTGCTGCTGAAGTTGTAGACTGAGCTCTACTATTATTGCCCGCTTGATCTTATTTAGAAGAAGGACAATCCCTCAACCTGTGACCAGACTAACCATACCCAAAGTATCATTCCTTTCCTGCAAGACACTAGCTCGGATGGTTCTTACCACAGTTTGGACAAGTTGGGTAGGTTTTGCTGCCTGAAATATTCCTTGAGACTTAGAGCCTGATGCCATACCTTTCTGATAATGTCGGAACATAGAGGATGGAACACTAGCTTATGAAGGTGCTGGAGCTGAAGACTTTTGCTGAAACTGCGAGCGATTTCCACCACCCGATTTATGTTGAGAATACTCATAGTTGCATATTCTAGACTTCTTATTATGCTTATCTTGTTCCTAAGCTTATCTCCCTCAACCTGCTGAGCATGAGTCATGAACCTAGAGATGTTCATATTTTCCCACAACATCGCATTCCTACACTTTGTTTTCACTAAGTCGGATACCCCATATAGAAACTTATTCATTTGAGCCCTGAAATCGGCAACCCTATGAGAAGAATACCTGTAGAGTTGGGTGAACATACGTCCGTATTCTTGGACTGTCATGTTACCTTGCCTCAAATTTATGAACTCCTAAGCTCTTGCCTCCCTCAACTCTCTTGGGAAGAACCTGTCCAGAAAAGTCTCACTAAAGCATTCCTAAGTGATAGGAGTTGCATCCATACCCCTGTTCTCTTTCCATTGAGTATACCATATGTGAGCTACAAAAGATGCCAACTCTACCATATCATTGCATGTTACTTGCATCACTCCTAAGATCTTCTTGACCTCATATAAGAAGTTTTGGAGATCCTCACCAACTTGCGATCCTAAGAACTCAGGCGGATTCATCCTAACGAAGTCACGAACCCTGGTTGTTCTTGCATCACTTAGCGTTGCGTGCATTCACATTCCTTCCATAATCTCTACGAGGAGACATGATTTGAAAGCGCATAACATCGAGTTAGAAATGAGGAATTAGATCATACATTACGCACGATAAGAATATCAAGAAAGTGAAGTTTTCCTAAAACACTTCATAGACTCCCTCTCATTAGATGTGGTGCACTTCACACTTATTAAAAGGACTCTACTCAGTGCTGATTTTTAAACATCCTAGGACTCTTAAACCTAATGCTCTGACACCAAGTTTGTCACCCCCCGAAGGTACCCCCAGGAAGTGGACATGGGATCTAGGATTATGAGTTACCCCAAGCTAACCCTGCTGGCATATCATAAGTATATAAAAGTAAACTGAGGTAAAGAAATACTGCGCATAATTTAAATCATCATGTAAAATGAAAAGATGGGGAATACTCATAAACTATCTGAATATATATAAAACTGAGAGTTTAACAACAACTGAAAAGTCAAACTCAAACGCTAAAGTTGAATCTAACTATGTGTGAAAATAGCCTCTAACTGACTAGAAGTGCTGGGACATGCCCCAGCTATATCTAGCAACTAATGAAAACTAAAGACTAAAAGCAAAGGAAGATAATCATGTTAATCGTGCTCGAAGAATGAGGACTAACCATTGTTGCTGCTGAACTAAAGATCGTGAACCGATCTATGCGTGATCTCGAAGCTGAGAACTTAAACCTATATCACGAGAAGATGTAGCACAGAGTATGCATAAGTACTTGAGAGGTACTGAGCATGTAAGATAGAATAAAGCTGAACAATAATCATAACTGAACCGAAGCATATATTTGAGCAATGATATGTGATAAGCATGATAGTATACTGAGAATACTGAATGAAATAACTGAATGGAATGGCCAAGTTTGTAACATACTGAGACTAAATACTGAGCTGTGATTGATAACGTGGTCAATGCAATAGAATCTGACTGTAAGGGAGCTACTAATAATCGACATAAAATCACATGAGCTAAATGTGGAGTCCGATGTATATGCCCCATCGAGAGGACCCAATATACCCTGCCAGAGGTATAAAGGCATGACTGGCGTGATCACTTAAATGATGCCCACACAAGGGACTTACAACCTTTGGGGCACGTAGTTCTGGGACTTGAGGGTGACTGACCCCAGTCCACTCGGTATTAAGCTTCTCCCAATTGATTAGGTAATTAACAATTTATGATTGCATTTCTTTAATACTGGACAACTCAAGAACTGACATGCTAACTGAATATGCAACATTAATAAACTGATAATGAAACATTCAATTCTAAGGCATGTATATCTGAAAATATCTGACCTAGAATGTGTAATTCATGAACTAAAAGAACTACGTAGATAGGGTTCTGAATTTCATAAAGGAAACTAAGAAATAACATGATAATCTGATTTGGGATCATTCCAACAACTAAAACCCAACAATCTCTAGTATTAAGAAACCCTAGGTCTAGATAATATTAAGGGAATCAAGATTCTGATTCAAATCTAGGGACCTAATGAGCGAAAGGAACCCACTAGTGAAATCCCAGATACCTGGTGATGAATTCCACGGAGAAATCTTTCGATTTTGGGGCTGAAACGGATGAAAACATGTTGCATTCTTGAACTAGGGGTTGGTCGACTCTTTTCTCCTCTCTTGCTTTGAGTTTGCTAAATTTTGATGAATGAATCGCTTAGGATAGATTATAATTAAGTTACTAGGCTTAAACTGACTAAAACCACATAGTTTAGGGGTTAAACGACGTAGGTTAGGGGTCCAACGCATATGGAAAAGACCAAACGACCCCTGACTTAACAATTATCGGGGCTACCGACGAAACTGACCAACAGACCATGGATGGACCAATGGTCCGTGCCGGTCAACCGTCAATGAGGTTCTGGGACTTGATTCTGAGGCCTTGATCCACGGTCCGTGGCCTGACCTATGGTCCGTGGGTCCGGCCGCGTGTCATGCCTTAGGAACTTTTCTGGGCTGATTCTTGGAAGGGTGATTTAACGTTTCAAGCACACCTCATCCAATTCTAGGTGTTCAATGATCGTAAATCAGTTTAAAAGCCAACAAAATGAGTTGGGGTCGAATCCCATAGGGAGCGGTACATGTTTTAAGATTCAATTAGGAAGTATGAATGCGGTCTAATTAACCATAGGAATAGAAATTATCAATTAAAAACATAATCAAGTAAGGGGGTGACACAAATGTCAAATGGGAGGTTTTGGTTTTAGTTATCAACAACAACAATCACGAACAATAAGAATTAACAATAATGAGACGGATTCTTGGGATGTGATCGATTATAGGCAAATATAGACATATGGGTAACTGAAACTATTAGTAAATAGGTAGATATTAGTGAGTAGGCTAGGCTATAAGGGACATAATTTTCCCTCGAACAATTACCCCGAATCAATTGATTTCTCTCGAACATCAACAAGTATGCCAATTACGACTAGCCCACACATTAATCCATTCACTCTTTCGAGCTAAATGTATGGGAAAAAGTTTAGGATTAACTCTCTCGAGCAGAACCCAGGTCAACCCAATACCCACTAACCATTAATCAAAAACCTTAGTTCTAAAACCTCTCTCTCGAGCAAGCCAAGAACACAAACATGGAACTGCATTTGCAACAACAATTCTTAAATTAAATCACAATTAATGATTAAACTCACTTTTAAATAGCATTAAACTAACAATTAGAAATACCCACAAGCTAAATCAGCCCATAATCACATGATCACACCCCAAGAATTGGGGATTTAGCTAGACATTATAAAAAGGTAAACACAGTTACCAAATTGATTATCTATCAACTGAGTAAGAGTGATTTCGTCCTTACAATGCTCCAATTTGATGAATCTCAAAGACCAACTTCCAATTTCTCAAAAGTGAATTTTTTCAATCCTTCAAAGCAAAAGAAAAACTATGGAGAAAACTATCTCTAATGTCTAAAAACTCAGAAGATTGTTTTTCAAAAGATAAACTGATTGATACTAAACTAAATGTTCAAAATCCTATTTATACTCGCCAAAAATGTGCTACGAAAGCCCCTTCGGCGAAGTAAGTCGGGCTCGGCTATCCACTCGGCCAGCCACCCTTTGGTATTTTTAATCACCCTTTCACCTTGACATTCAACATCCTCAAGGTCTGTAACTTTGGGTGATCTATCTTGGCTTCGCGGAATCAATCAGCGATCTGCCAACTGCTCCTTTTCGTCGCCAATTTGGTTCTTTCCTTCAGAGCTTGGCACACTGGAACTTTAGGCGGTTTGATGAGCCATTCGGTGACATGCTGAGTGATCTTGGCGATCCTCAGGCTGGCCCATCTTCAATTCTTTAACTTGTTTTGTTCCTTTTTGCATGTTAGTGTCCTTGCTTTGTTCCTCAATCCATATACCTGAAAATCAAGGATTTTACATCAGTTATTGGCACAAATTAAGCATTTGAGGACACTAAATCTATATAAACAAAGTCCTAAATGAGTCCAAATTCAGGACTCATCAAAGGGATGCAGGTGGTGAACCATGGACCACAACGGGTCATGGTTCACCCTATGGTCCGTGGGTGGCAACCATGGGTTGCACCTGAAACTCTGAAATCTGCATTTTGGCCTACTTTCGGATACGGGGTGTTACAATTCCCAAGAATTGTCCAAAATAGAACATCAATACAAACAGGTCAATAACTGGGGAAAATGTTGATCAAACAAAGGCCATTTGGTTTGTTCTGTAGCATGTTACATATATTACAATTTGGTTGAGGAAGCCTATGTGGACAATTTATGATTTAGTAACTAGTACAATCTTTATTAGAAGGGCTGAATAACTTGTGGTGCATCTGTGTTGTGGAAAATACACTTAAGAAATGTTATACCTAAGATGGAATGTTTTGAGAGGGAAATTGTTTTCCAAATGGCATACATGCTATAACATAATATTTATATAAAATCAAATATTTTGGCATTCATTCATTGTATAGTGTGGATTTTGCACACTTAAACCCCTCAGTTCTCTACAGGATTAGTTGTATGTGTTCTTTAGATGTTTAATACATTAGAGGAATCCTGTTAATGATAAATTTTGAGAGGTCAAACATGGACGTAATACTAACTATGAGCGATTATTTTGATAACTATCCAAAGTCTGGAAACATTGAAAGTCATTAAGCTCAAATAGTGACTTGCTTCTTCACTCGATCAACATCGTTGAGCAAATTTTTAAAGTCAATGTGTACTTCTATGATACACATGTCCATATCATCAAAAATATTATCAATTTCCTTTTCTCATTCTTCTTTCTCCGTAGGTAGAGGTTCCTCATATTCAAACTTGATTACTAAATGAAATGTTCAATCGAAAGGAACCAACAAGTTCTTGGACTGAACTTTTTCCTCTTGTCACCTCCAGAATGTTCCACATCATTGTTTTTCTTCCACTATTAAAACCTTCTCCAACATTCATATTCGTAGGATAGTAAAAATCTTAAAGGATATTCCTCCCATCAACTTCAAAGTCCTCTCAAACTCCTTGTCACACTTAGAAGAATCAGGCCCTTGTTGTTCTTTCCACCATCAACAACAAGTGGAGGACTCCCCAATTGGAGATCCACAAAGATAGGCCATTCCGTGTGAGTTCCATTGTCCACCCAAGATACACATCCACATCCACATTCACAATATGAGAATTCCCCTTTTCCAGACTCAGGACGGTTACAATGTTGACACATGCTTCTTGAAATAGAGGGACCCCTGAATCCATAAATATGCAGCTGAATCAAATTGCACAACCATTAGCGCACTATAAAAACATTCAGAAAATAATTTAGTTTGTTTTAAAGGACAAATATTTTTAGTTAGGGTGACAAGTATTTTGAGAAAGAGGAAGTAGTACTTAAAGAATAGTGTGAAGTACTACTGTGACAAAAATGTCATAATTCAAAACATAATAACAAAGGATAACATCATGTATGGTATTGAATATATTGATAAATTTTGATATTGGTACTTGCAAAAATATGTAACTAAGACAAATAATTTGAAACAATAATGTAAGTGTAGTGATTAATATATACATTAAAGTTTATTCAAGTAGTCAACTAATTTTTTTATAATTAATTTTATCTAAAAATATAAAATATCTTATTGTGTCATTACATTGGTAAAACCAAAACTAACACTTGAATTACAACGTAGGGTGTGTCTTTATCAAATTATCCTATATACAACCTCCAGAACTTCTTAGAATGTGGTTTTTTTCTTCTCTTTTTTTGGGAGCCAATTCACAACGAAGATATTTTACCGCTTCTATATTAATTGCCTTGTCCTTTGTCCACTTGTCTAGGCTGTTAATAGAAGTTCAATTATGAATAAGATCTCCCTTCATTCACTACTTCAGATTGTTGATAGAATTTCAGTTGTGAATAAGATTTCCCGGTGTTTAGGTTTATACTATTTTTTTTCATTCACAAGTAAATCAAGGGATTAGTGTTGATGGAAACAAAGGGAGCACAGATCAACACGCGTAAGTTTAAATTGTACTTTTCACTCATCACTAAAGAGAAAATAAACAAGAAAATAAAAATATAGAGGCAGGTGTACTTTCCTTTGAAGCTCGTCTAAGTATTTGCTAACTGGTCGTCGTTTCACCGTAAATTTAGTTTCCTCTTTTTCTTGTTTCCGGCTATATTCAACAACTACGAGAAGGTGTGCACAATTTCTTTGCAACATTTATGGATTTTATTGTAGTTACTTACTGTGACATCTTATTAGCATATGAAATACATGTTTTAATAGGAACTAAGAGTCCTGTTTTTCATAACAGTACCACTACATTGGGAAGGGATTGAGAAGTATTGTTAAAAATGACTAGTATTGAGCATCTTAAATACATGATTTATTTCACTAACTTATAATTTTATTTTTAATGTGCAGGAAAATGCCGGTAATTGCATTTGAATAGTGGCCAGAAGTAAACTCGGTCTATTGTATTGAACGATGAAGAATTTTTGTACTATTGTCATATTTGTTTGAATGCATTTGATTTTGTCGAATTTATTGATAGTAGAGATCTTTAAGAAATCACTTTCTAAGTACTGGTTGTACAATACATATTTTTCGAAGCTTATTCGAAATATATTGCTTCGATTTATTTATTAGCTAATTTTGCGCTTTAGATCACTTATATATTTAATTATGTGATTATTGAATATATGCAAATAAAAATTATTATTCTTAAAAATGAAAAATTGTGGCTACAAAAATTCTACACAACATTGCCACACTTAATAAGTGTTGTTCTAGATGAGATATAAAAGGCAACACTTTTTAAATGTGACCAATAACAAAGCAAAGGCCACACTTTTAAGTGTAGTATAATCAAACAAAAGGTGTTGCTAATGAATTACTACAAAGCGTGCCCTTTATACCTCTTTGGCCATGCTTTTTAAGTGTAGCAGCTATCACGACATTTCAAAAGTGTGGCCTAATGTCAAAGGTTACGCTTCTTTTGGCCACCCCATAAAACGCGTTGCTTAAAGTCCAAAAGTGTTGCCTTTTATCAAAGGCCACATTTTTCTCTATTTTAGGCTACACTTTACTGGGGTGGTCGTAGGCCTAAAATGTTGTAGTGACATCTTTTCTTCTTTGATGTAATAGATATATGAAGATTTGGAGTTGACCCATTAGATTTTCAACTTTAAATGAGATTTGGATCATGAAGGCAATAATCAGCCCTACTAATTGAGCTATGTTATTTATCAGAACTGAAGTATTTACAATTCATTTATGCTAGTCGTTATTCTAGAATCTGTCCCAAACTTTGCGATGTAGATCGGATATGTCCCTTGTGAAAAAATATGGTACATTTATACGCCAACTAACTGATGGTTTTTATTTAACATGTTCTTTAACAAATCTATTTTACTAAATTGAAACGAGAATCCAAAAAATATTTTAATATTCCAAAAATGTTACCCCTCCACATCTAACCCAAAAAAAAAAAAACCCAATCATGTATTTTTGCGAACACAAGAAAATATTTAAGAAACTCATTTATTTTTCTAGAAAATATGTTTTCATGCAACACATTTTCCTTTCTTAGAAACACACCTTGCGTTGTAATTCATGTTTCACTTTTTGGTTTACCAATGTAATGACACAATCAAATATTTTATATTTTAAAATAAAATTAATTATAAAAATTAGTTGAATGCATGAATAAACTTTAATGTGTATATAAATCACTAAAATTGCATTATTGTTTCAATTTATTTGTCTTAGTTGCATATTTCGCAAGTACCAAAATTAAAATTTATCAATAAATTCAATACCATACTTGTTATTATGCTTTATAATTATGTTTTGAATTATGAGATTTTGGTCACAACAATGTTTCACACTATTCTTTTAGTACTACTTCCTCTTTCTCAAAAAACTTGTCTCCCTTAAAAAAAATATTTGTCTTCTAAAAAGACTAAATAATTTTCTTAATGTATTTTTATTGTGCTAATGGTTGTGCAATTTCACTCAGGTGCATATTTATGGGTTCAGGGGAGGCCTCTATTTCAAGAAGCTTGTGTCCTCATTGTAACCATCTTGAGTCTAGCAAAGGGGAATTCCAAACTTCTGAAGGGGGTGTGTAACTTTGGTGGACAATGAGACACACAAAATGGCCTATCTTTGTGGATCTCCAATTGGAGAGTAATCCACTTGCTGTTGATCGTGAAAAGCACAACAAAAGCCCGATTCTTCTATGTGATGATGAGGAGTTTGAGAGGACTGTGAAATTGATGGGAAAAATATTCTTGAATATTTTGATTATCCTACGAATGTTCATATTGGAGAAGATCTTCATAGTTGAAGGAAAAGAAGGATTGGGGAGCCTTTTGGAGGTGACAAGATGAAGAAGATCAGTCCAGGATTTTGTAGGTTTGTATCAAAGAAACACTTCATTTAGCATTCAAGTTTGAAGACGAGGAACCTCTACCTCTGGAGAAAAAAGAATGGGAATAGGAAATTGACAATCTTTTTGTTGATATGGACATGTGAACCATGGAAGTACAAGTTGGATTTACAATTTCACCTGTTTCGACAATATAGAGTGAAAAATAAGTGATTATCAGATAGGGAACCACTAACTGGATCTAGATGAAAAAATTGGACTCATTTGTTTAGGTTGTTTGATTTTTGAGGTCAAGTACATATTACCTATATTTGTACGTATACTGTTTTGGACTCATCTGTATAGTTAGTGTTTGATAAGACAAAATCATATACTTACAAAAGGAGGGAAGGTGTACTTTCTCTCCAAATGGATAGATGAACAAACTAAATAGATGGGTACAATTTATTCCTCAAGATCAAGATAGTGGTTCCCTATCTGACTTAATAGTCACCTCTGCATCAATGAAACTGTTTGATTCGTAAGAAAAAATGTGATTCCAAGACAGACATGAGCATTTCAACAAAAATATCTTCAATTTCCTTTTCCCCTTCTTCTTTATCCGGGGGAATAGTTTCCTCATTTTTAAATCAGAATATTAAAGGAAGTGTTTCAATGATAAAAACATGTTCCTTCCCTTCTGGAGTACTGAGTTTATTATGATCATCAATGTTTTTTTATTGAATTAATAATAAATTTCAAAAATTCAATCTCTTCAGTAATTTTCTTCAAAACTCTTTTCTGACCAGAATGTGATCATTCAAAACTTAAATACAAGGGATAATAATGTATGTTTGGTATTTGAGTTAGTGACAAATATTGATTTTAATACTTGTGATATATGACTCGGTATATTTGATCTTTTACTAATAAAAAATGTTCTTTTATAGGAAATATGTCATATTTGGACTACTTCTAGATGTATTATCATCAAATATTAAAGTAATAATGCAAGTTTAACAGAACAAATGAATAATTAAGTGGTAACACAGACTTAAAAATTGGAATCATCTATTCAGTTTGTTCACATGTGATTTTGTAGGTCAAGTACATCATCCGTAATTTTGTAAGTATATGAGTTTTGTTCACTCACACACACTTTTTTTGTTATTTTTTCTGCTGCACACATGTCCTACTTAATCTAAGTTTCTGAAAGTTTTGTCTATAACTTTGACATTCCAATTAAACAGACATGCTCTTCGGTTTATAATTTTTCACTCTTACAATTTTGACATTTATGTGTCATTTGAAGACTATCAGATCTCGAAGAGAGCATGGATGAGAATATTTTAGAGAGTCGTCATTACTGTTGGATATTGATGGCTTCAGAGCTTCTGATGCAGACAATGATTCTCTTATTTATGGAGAAGGATATGCGTGGGATTTAAACATCCCAAATGTAAAAGAAACTTTGTATCCTCATCGTGGAGGATTTGAGTTCATGTGATAAAACATTACTGGAGATATAACACTTGAGAGACTGAGAGATCCCCTATCTACTAGTGAGGGAGAATGCATAATATCACATCAACCTTGCATTGGAAAAAACCCAACCCACCATAGTATTTCTTCAGTTATTTCTGAAGATGTTTCCAAAGTATCGGCATGTAATCAGTTTTCCATTCAGTTTGCTACTTAAATGTGCAGCCGTGTTCTAGAAATGGGTGGTGGACATTCCCTTCTGCATAGAAGAATGATGTCCACCTCCCATTTCATAAACTCGGCTTCCTAGTTAAGAAGAAAATTTGAAGGATCTATGATTACATGCCAACAGTGTGGGAAGATCTTCAAAAATGATTGAAGAAACACTAAGGTGAGTCAGGTTTTTCTGGTTCCAGGTGGGGGTGAGATAATGCATCTTACCTTACTCTCAGATATGGTCCCTCTAAACCTCTCAAGAGTTATATCTCTAGTAATGTTGTTCCACATGAACTCAAAGCCTCCACGTTAATGAGAATACATTGTCACTTTGGAACTTTGGGAACTAAATCCCACACGACTCCTCCATAAATAAGAAAATCGCAGGCTGTAGAAGAATCTGAAACTCTGAAGGCGTCAACATCCAAGAGTAATGGCGACTCTCCAAAATATTTTCTTAAGTACCTCCCTCGAGTTCTCTAAGCATGCAGATGATACATAAGTTCAAGAATTTAAGATGGACCAAAAATAATTTTGATAGCAGAGTTTACAAAATATTTGAAAAGAAAAGTTCTTCATAGGACATATGAACAATAAATAAGCAGGTGTGTCAAATTTGTGACATTCACTCTGCAGTAGTAAAACTGATGGATTCGTAAATTCAATATGTGATTGTAAGACATACATGTCCATTTCAACAAAAAGATCTTCAATATTCTTTTTTTCCCATTCTTCTTTCTCCGGGAGAAAAGGTTCCTTGTCTTCAAATCAAAATATTAACTCTTTCATGTACTTGTATTTTAATTAGAGTTATAGTTCTTAGACATCAAAACTCAAACAAATAATTTACTATCAACTCATTCAGGTGTATTCACTGTGCCAAACTGACGAATCTATATGTCGTCTAAAGTTTGTTGGCCCAATAAGAAAATATAACCATAATTCATTGTCGGCACTTGGACGTCGAATTAATTTATTCATTGATTCATTCATCAAAACAATCTTTATGAAAGGACCTTAGTACACAATGATTACCCCTTCCTGAGAAGATTTTAATATAAAGAATTTGTTATCATCACTTCTACTCTAAGACCTCAATTGTTTGAACTTAATGGTGATATGAATCTGAATGATTCAGACATTAGGCCATTAGTTGTGTTTTTTAATTTAAAAATCTCTTAATGGGTCTGAAAAGGTTTGAATGAATCAGATATGTAACAAATTCTTATTCTCAATCAAACTCTTTTAAAAACACTTTTATTTTCAGAAAAAAAATGAACTTCAAGTCTCTTTCATTCTCCAACTTTATTATTTATCGAAATTATTTTCCTTAAAATTATAATTTTTGTTCTTATTACTTGTTTATCAAGAATTGATAAAATTTATTGTAAAAATTTATTTGAGTAAAGTGCAAAGCAATTTCATAAATATGTGTTGTTGATATCCGACTATGGTGCCTTAATAAATTTGTTTAAAATCATTTGAATGTATCATAATCATTTTTTAATTTAGAAAAGAGTACATGGGCAAACACATTATAGAACATAGAGATATTTCACCTATGTATTTAAGATTAGTTTGTGTTGAATATTTATTTTCAAAAAATGATGACTAAATTATTTTCTAATTTTTTTTTATTTTTTATAATTTATATATGTAATTCATGTAGTTCCATTTTATCAAACTTAAAATATTTATTTATAATTTAAATATCTTAACGCTTATCAAAGAATGACATTTTTTCAAATATTTTGTTAATGTAATATTTAACTACTATTTTATTTGAATTATAATAATTATTGTGTTTATATATATATATATATATATATATATACAAACTTAAAAGTATGAACTCCCTAACTTGAATGTTAAATTAGGCCAAACCCATCGGTTGGTCCCCTAAAGTTTGCACCAAGTTCACTTAGACACCTCAACCAAGCGATGTTCATTTTAGACACCTTATGTAGGGTCCCGCTATGACATTTTGATACTTTTTTGACAATAAGGAAAAAATTGAAGGAGAGTGTAATACACTCGTTAATGACATGGCAAACAACCAATTAAATAATTACATGTGTAATTTTAAGTTATAAATTATTTAAAATCTATTTACTAAATAAAATAAAAATATTATTCTAAACAAATCAATTTAACCTCCCCCCCTTCCCGAAGGTAGTTGTCTTCTCTACTACCCCAACATTTTATTATTGTTTTTTAACGGAGAAGGGTCTAAAATGCCCTCAAGTATTTGAATCTGTACAAAATTACCCTCCATCCACCCATTGGCCCTAAAATACCCCCGACGTCCACCTTTCGGCTCAAAAATACCCTCAATGTTAATCTTTTGACTCATATTTGCCCTTATTTTTAATAGCTCCCTTAAAGTATAATTATTAAATATTTATTTATTATATTGCTTAATGTGATTGGTCCAAATTTAAATCATTCTCAAAAAAGTAATTAAAATGATATTTTAAAAATATCTATTTTTCTATAAAAACCACTTATGATTCATATTTTGACCCGATACACTTGAAAATAATGTTGAAAAAATAATTAATTTCATGATATCTTCCTATTGGCTTATTTTAAATCGACCCCAAATTATTATAATGTAACCCAACTCATAAATGGGGATCCAACTAAAATCCATACTTACACCGACTGATTGTCCGTCTAATTTTTTATTTTTTTTGATTAATATACAATTTTCTCTCAATTATCCAAATGTCTTTTCCATTTTCTCTTTTATTCCTTTTTGTAATCTCTTATTCTTAATTAGGATATCCGGGATTCAAACTTGAAATGAACTCACATATTTATATTCTTTTAATTAGTATTGTTGTCATGATGGGATGAGGGTGGGGATAAGAGAAATGATTATTTTTATTCTTTTATTTTTATTTTTGGGTACACACAAAAGGAAAATGTAATATATGTACATATTTGCTTAATTAATTCATCTTTTATTGAACTAATTATTTCTATATGAATGCATCGTTATTTTCCTTCTTTTTTCTCTCTTGTTTGTTATAAATTAAAATAAAATAAAATGTTGGACAAAAAAAATGAAAGAGATAGGAAGTGAAAGGCCGGGGAGGGAGGAGTGTAGAGAGTAGATGCCTAACCTTTTTATAATTTTAAATTTAGTATGAAATTCAAAATCAAGTCAATCATGTGAGCTTATATATTAAGAAATTTTAATTTTGTTAACGGAAAAGGGACTAAAATACCCTTAAACTATGAGATTTGGTACAATATTACCTTCCATCCACCTAATGAGTATGATCCGTTAGACATAAGGGTATTTTTGAGCCGAAAGGTGGACATCAGGGGCATTTTAGTGCTGATAGGTGGATGGAGGATAATTTTGTACCAATTCAAAAACTCGAGGGGCATTTTAGGCCCTTCTCCATTTTTTAATCTACTTTTTTTAATTGTTTAGGATTTCTTTTTTTTTCTTTCTATTTTGGTGTTGTTTTGAAAGAAAAAGAGAGGAAGGGGAGGGAGGGGAGAAGAAAGAAAAAATATAAAATATGAGTGTTGGTATCCATTTTTTCCAATGAAAAAGGTGGAGAGCGGTGATGGTACCTTACCCTCCTTTCCCATCGAAAATCATCTTTATTCATTACACTCAAAGTCCCATTAATACTTTTTTTTAAATTATTTCTTTTCTTTTACTATTTTTCCTATTTATTTATTTTTTGTTTCTTTTTAGTGTTGTTTTGTGGGAAGAAAAGAGGGAGAGGAAGAAAGAAAGAGAGAATAAATATGAATTAGAGTGTTGGTATCCATTTTTCCAGCAAAAAAGGTGGAGGGAGGTGATTGTAGATTTAGAGAAGGAATACAATGAAGAAGAAGAAAAATGACTTGAAAATGGATTTGAATAAAACATTTGACCTCCATTAAAGGAGTTTAAGATTCAAAAAATGGTGGGAGGTGGTAGCTTGAAAAATGGAGAAGAAGATGAGAAAATAAAATGAAAAAATAGCTAAATTGAGCCTGTCACGCTCTATTGTTGAGTGTATCACACTCACATTAACATGTCAATAAAAGTGTCAAAATGACACAACGAGACCCTATATGAGGTTTCTAAAATGAACATCACTCAGTTGAGGTGTCTAAGTGCGACTTAGTGCCAACTTTAGGGGGCCACCGATTGGTTTGGCCTTTAAATTACTATAGTACCCCTACTTAAAACACTCATCTATATCTATTTGACTAACATAAGTTCTCTTGAAAGGTTGTGACTTTTTCGATGAGTTGTAAATTTTTGGAAGGGTTGTGACTTTTCTGATGAGTTGTGACTTTTTTAAACGGTTGTGACTTTTCTGATGAGTTTTGACCTTTCCAAAAGGTTGTGACTTTTCCGATGATATGTGACTTTTATAAAGGATTGTGGCTTTTCAGATGAGTTGTGACTTTCCAAAGAGTTGTGACTTTTTCGATAAGTTTTGACCTAAGGATTGTCACTTTTTCAAAGGGTCATGACTTTTAATATAAGGCACATAAGCACTTGTTCATTGAATAGTCCATAATTTGGACTCATTTAGGGCTTTATTTTAATAGATTTAGTGTCCTCAAATGCATATTTTGTGCCAATAACTGATAAATCCTTGAATTTTAGGTATTTGGATTGAGGAACAAAGCATGGACACTAATAAGCAAAAAAAGGAACAAGGCAGCTGAAAGAACGAAGAAAAGAAAGTCTGAGGATTGCCTAACCCATTGGGCGAGTCGCTGAACGACCATGGTCTCGCCTAATGTTCCAGTGTACCAAGCCCTGAAGGAGAAAATCAAGTCAGCGATAGAAAGGAGCAGTCGGCGGGTTACCGAACGGTTCTGCAATGAAGTGCCATATCGCCCCAAGTTACAGAGCTTGAAGTTGCTGAAGGCCAAGCAAAAAGTCGATAGAATTGACCAAAGGGCGGATCACCGAGTGGATCGGCGATCCCGACTTATTGCACCGAATCGTCCTTTGCAACACATTTTTGGGCGACTATAAATACGTTTTTAAATTCTTACTTTAGTATTGAACATTCAATAGTTTTCATTTTATTCAGTTTTCAAGTTAGAGCGCTTAGAACTGAGTTTTAGAGACATTTTCTCCTTAGCTTTGAAGATTTCCATTTCTAAGAGATTGGAAGTGGGTGTTGAAGATTCTTTATCTTAGACCTTTGTAAAGACTATATAAATCCTACCCAGTTGATGTAAACACAACTTGGTAACAATTTTTACCTTTTTATGATGTCTAGCTAAAACCCCAATTCTTGGGGTGTGATTATGGGTTAATTTAGTTGTTGGGTATTGTTAATTGATAGTGTAAAGGCTGTTTAAAAGTGATTTCGTTCAGTAATTATGGTTGAAATTTATGCGTTGCAGTTGCAAATACAATCCTTACTTCGTGTTTTTGACTTGCTCGAGAGGAGATTTTAAAACCAAAGTTATTGGATCGATGGTTTGTGGGTATTGGGTTGTCATGGGTTCAGCTCGAGAGAGTGAACCCTAAACTCATTTCCACACATTCAGCTCGAGAGAGTGAATGGACTAAAGCAAAGGTTGTTCTTAATTGTTGCTTATTGGTGTTCGAGAGAAACCAATTTGATTCGGCGTAAATTTTTCGAGAGAAAGTTTACCCCCATTAAATTCTAGCTTATTCACTGATTTACATCTATTCACTATTAATTTCAATTACCCGATTTTCTACCTTAGCCCATAATATAATTACATCCCAAGAACACGTCTCTATACTTGGTATTTTCGTATTATTTGATGTTGTAGCTGATAGTTGAAACAAATCCCCCTAATATTTGACACTTGTGTCGCCCCTAACTTGAGCCATGCTTTTATTCGTAAATATTTTTAGCTATGATTGACTTGAGCATATTCTTACTCGCCTATTGATTCTCAATTACAAACCACTCCCTTGGGACTCGACCCCAACTCACTTAGTTAGGTTATATTACTACTTTACGATCATTGGCACTTAGTATTGGATGTAGTGTCGTGATACCTGAATTCAAAATGGCGCCGCTGCCGGGGAGTGGTGTTATTTGAGAATTTTTAGTTAAGTTGAATTTTGTTCCTGTTAGTTATAGTTGAACTTACTTAATTTTAGTTTTGTTTTGCTTGTTTGTGTGTTAAAACAGGAAGTATGAGTGTGAATGGTGACAATGGTTACTAAATGGACCACCCCCTTTTGAAATTATTGAATCTTAGGATAACCTCCTAACGTTTAAACAATTGGAGGGGTGGGGGTGACACTATTCATGAGATGTGGCCGAGATTTAAGGCATTACTGCAGTAGTGCCCAACTCATGGAATGACAGATAAATTGCTAGTGGAATGCTTCTATAGAGGTCTTGGTCCCAAAAATAGAAGCACTGATGATAAACTTTTTGCAGGTTGTTTGATACAACAACCCTATGAAGTTGTAGTCCAACTCCTTGATGGCATGATTAAACCAACAAGGAAACAGAGAAAGAGCAAGAATGGGCTGCATTGTTGACTCAGCTAGATGTCTTGTCTAAGAAAGTCATGGAGTTGGAGGCAAGGTCCAAAAAGAAGGACAAGTACCTTCCCCATCACAAGTGTCAAAAGATGAAGCGGCAAGAGGGTGAACAAAATTAAGAGGTTCTCTCACTTATTCTACACAAAATTGAAGAACAAGATGGAGTGTTGAATGAGATAAAAGAGAATGTCTTAATGCTTAATCAGATTTTAACCTACCATTCCATGATTATTCAACTACAAGACTCCCAGATAAACCAAGTGTTGTCGTGTCTTCATTTACAACCTAAGGAGGGTTTGCCTAGTGACACTATGGACAACCCCAAGAATGAGGTTTGAGAGTGTACTTGCGTCATACCACGATGTTAACTATGGCTCTTCTTGTGAGGCAATCCAAGTGTTTATTTGCTTTCGTTTTGAGTTGTAATAATGGTGTGTTAATTGTGCAGGTCAAAGGGTGGAAAGTGCAGGTTGGTGAGTTAAAGGTCCAGTTGGCGGATCGGCGAAGAGGTCGGCGGCCTCGACCTAGAATGTCGTTGGACTCAAGACAATTTTACATTAGAGTGTATAAAACTTTGTGATCCCAGGAAATTATTGGTGAGTCACCGACTAGGTCGGCGATCGCGATATACACCACTGTTTGGACCCCCACATCAACTGAGGGTCCTGCAAAACCCAGCGAGGTAAGTGACCACTCGGCGTGTCGCTGAGTGGGTCGGCGAGCACGACTAACGTCGCTGAATGAGCGAGAACTGGACGGTGTTTAAAAGGCCAAAGGTTTAAACTTTCAAACTCTTCACTTTCTCTCACTTTCAATTTTCACAAACTCACACCCGCACTTTAGTTTCACTATTTTTGCAATTTTAGAGTATTTTAGTTGGTTATTTGTGCTCGGATTGGAATTACTTTGCCAGTTAGCATTTCAGTCTTTATTTAATCGTCATCAAAGGTTGGTTTTCTGAACCCCGAGTGTATTTTTAGAATTTTGTACTCATTTTCAATGATCTTATCGTGTTGTAGTGTGTTGGGCCTCTCTGTTAGTGTTAATTTGTTTGAATGCCTGTTTTAATTTTATAATCTTGCCTGTAATATTTATATTGTTGAAATCTCGTAGTTTTGTCTCTTAAAATTAGCTAAATTTGTTAGGGTTGTGATTTCATGTTGCTGGGTCTAGTCGGGTGAAGTCTAAGTAACCCATAGTTGTTCCAAATGATGTAATATGCACAATGATAGAGCGGGTGACGTCATTCTTAAGGACAAAAGTCGTCAAATGGCCAATTTTGGCAAAATCGGAGGAAACCTCAATATTCTGGGGTAATGGGTGTTATGGGTCTTAGCTTAATTTGATTAGTGCATGCTTTGATTTTTTTTCCGAGGGTTGCGGGGTTGAGTTCGAGAAGTTGGGTTGAAATTACTCACGTTGGGTCGGTTGGCGAGTTGGGTTGAGCTCGCGGAACCACTCGACGGTTCTCTGAAGTTCCCCATCTCACCTTTAATTTCATGCTATACTTGAAGTTTGACTCTGTAACTTTCAGCAAGAAGTTTGAGGTCACCGATGACACTCGGTGACTCACCGAAAGTCTTCTTGATCGCCTTTTATATGCACCCTTGTAGCGTAAATTGCACCTTAAATTTTGGGGGGCTAATCCTTGCTCGCCGAATGAAGTAAGTGATTCGCTGAAAGGCCTTACCATAGCCGACTTGTCAAATTTTTCTGAGAATTTTGAGCCAATACTTTCGACAAGCTTGATCTCGCTCCCTAAAGTGATTTGGTGACTCACCGACCTGTTCGGTGAGTCTGTCTGCAATTACTCTTATGTGCTTTTCATTGAAATGTTTCTAACTTTTTCCTGATGTTTTGCAGACATGGCTAGACAAAAAGTTGCAGGTAGAAACATGTCACCCCGAAAGAAGGCTAAGGGAATTAAACTCAATGAGGATGCAGCTGCTTCCACGGGTAAAGCTACCAAACTTCCCACAACTGGTGGGAAAGGCAACGGTAAAGGAAAAGCACTTGCATCACTGAAGGCCATCTCCGACAGTGACGACATCTATCCCACTCACCTCACCACTTCTGCGAGCGAGGGTGAGCACCAGGAGCACCAGACTGTAGCTTCTGAGGATGCTGAGCTGATAACATCATAGAGGACAGAGCTGCTTTAAAAAAGAATGAATGATCCATCTAGGATCAGAATTCCTTAGCCCACCACTTTTTCTCCTCCAGTTCCAGAGCAAGTTGTGGTCCTAGCACCACCAGTACGGGGTCCTCCTCCCAAGTCAATGAAAATACTTAAGATTGAGGGGCTGAGGACGACTATTGAAGAGAAGAGAATGTCCACTGATGGGGTGATTGATAGGTACCCAGAGATTATGAGATGTCTGAAGTCTTATAATTTCGAGATCTTCACCAAGCCCCGTGGCCCATATATTTCAAATTGGGTCCGGGAATTCTATGCTTCTTATGGGGCCTTGATACCATAGAGGAAAATGCAGGAAACAACATTCAAACCGGTTGACTATGTAGTTATCCGTGGAAAGAAGGTCAAGTGTGATAGTGAGGCTATTAATGCTGTCCTGGATTGCCCCGATGACACTGATGACGTGTGCCAGCATCTGATTAGAACAAAGACTCTAGACAACATGAAGAAATGGTTGGCCCCGATCATATCAGATGATATTTCAAAGTGGCTGGAGATTAGAGCACCGATTGAAAAAAAGGATATTAACATTGCTGCAAGGTACTGGTTTGGCTTCATCAGCAGCACGATCATGGCCTCCCAAAATGGGTCTATTCTTCGCCTTGCAAAGGCATCCTGTCTAGGCTGCATCCTTGATGGAACAAGGATAAATCTGGGGATGATTATAGCACATGAGATGGTCATAAGGGCCAAGCAGCACCAGACGTCACTTTCCTTCCCGGTGTTGATCACCAAGCTGTGTAGATGGGCTCGGGTCCCTAGAGATACAAATAAGGATGTGGAAGTGATTCCCATATCCTCTACTGATATCCAGAGGATCGAGGAAGAATATTTGAAGGATGAGCAGAGAAAATGGAGAAGGCAGTCCCAGTGGACTCTTCCTCGGTTGTAGACACAGATTTACTACCTGTAGAGTCATCTTTGCCTACTCTGTCCCCTAGGCCTTCAGGTACTTGTTGTGTTGTACCTTATGATACTCCAGGTTCTTCTGCTGCTGCACTGCCTCCTAGACCTGCTGCTGCTATTATTTCCTGGACCCCACTCACCCAGGCTTCATTACTACGGATGGGGCAGCTTGCCCATTCTGCCGACCGTCGGGCTGCCAGACTTGAGGCCTCCATTTCGAGTATCATTCAGACTGCCTTGGCTGATGCTGTGACACCATTGAGTGCTGCCATTGACGCCTTTGCGGCTAGGATAGTGGTGTGTGAGCGTGGCCAAGAGGCCACTGAGTAGGTGACAACTTTAAAGGCCACTATTACTGTGTTGAAGAGCGATGTGGATCAACTGAAATCCACCGACATGTCCATGATTTTCGGGATGGTGGATATCCCAGATGTACCAGATATGCCTCTGGCTGCCACCAGAGATGAGAATAGAGTGGAAGAGGTAGCTGATCCCGAGTCCGAGCCAAAGACGGATGAAGAGATGCTTGAGGTGGATGAGAAAGCTTTGTATTAGGGCCTTACTGAGACCGAGGAGGCCATGGTAGATACAGCTGTGCAAGCTTCTTTTGCGGATACACCCTTAGCTGATCCTAATACAACTATTGTTCCTCCTGAGGTGACTCCAGGCAGTGATGCCCAAGCCCAAATTGATGCACCGGGAACTGATGCCCAGACAGATGGAGTGACTGAGTAGACTTGATCCTTTCTTTACCTCCCTCTCTGTCTTACTTTATTTTGACTTTTGGATATTTTTAATTGCATTTGAGGACAAATGATTTTTATTTGTGGTGGGGTGAGGCCCACCTTTTGTGACCTTTTGTCACTCTTTTGTTTTGTGTATATATTTGGATATTGAGCTATAATTGTGTGTTACACTATTTTTGTGGATTATTTAGCTTGTGGCTCCATGTTTTTAATTGCAAATGATTTTTGGACCCTTCTAAAAAAATTGTGCCACCTCTTGTTTGTGTTTGAATATGGTTGTTCTGTTGCAAATTTGAGTATCGATCTTGATCAATACGATGACTTGAATAGTGCTCATAATCGAACAAAAATGAATATGCGACTACGATGAGGCCAAATGAAATTGCATAGACAATATGTGAATTCTTTGCCTCTCGTTGTGACTAGACAAGTATCGAATTGAGTCTCTTGTGATGAGCATTGCAAACTAGCGAAAGTATGGAGTCTTGTTTGACATTAGTGTCAATGCCTTGTGTGATGAGGTTACCGTGAACCATGTATTATGACACCTAGAATTTTCCCCGTTGGTCTGGTTGATTAATTTATGCAATCTCTTGATATGATCTTAGGCAACTTTGAAGAGTGTGAAATAATTTGACATTATACCTCTTTTGTGGCCTACCTTGTGAGTTTGTGAACCCCGTTTGAACACCCTTTGAGCCTTAGCCTTTTCTTGGAAGAAACTTGATAAAATGTGACCATTATTGACCCATTACCCATAATCCTCATGATTTGTGGTTTGTGTGAATATCAAACTTAGGCCAAAAATCTAAGTTGAGGGGTGTGGTGAAAAGAGAAGGTAGATCAAGAAGTGCAAGAAAGTTCCCTTTGACCCATGGTTCTAAGAAAAATAGAACCCCTCCATATATAAAAAAAAAGGAAGAAAAGAATGAAAAAGTTGTGAAATAAAGTTGTGAAAGTGCAAAGAAAATGGGGTGTCCAAGCAATCCATGGAAAGTGAAGAATTGGTGAATTTTGAGCTTGAATGAGAATTATAAAGAAGAGGAAAGGAAGTGTTGGGCACACCACATTTCATGAGGATAGAAGTCACTAAGCCTAAATAACCATACCTTTGCACTCAGCCCCATTACAAGCCTTGAAAAGACCCTTTTGATCTTGAGTGAGCTGCAACAAGTGTTGAATGGAAAATACTGGCAAACCTATGGGTCAAATCATGCATTGTGGTCATCTTTGTGAGTGTGAGCGTTGCATTTAATTTCGGAGTTTTAAATTTTGAACCGTTGTGTGTGATTATGGAATCGTTCTTTGTGTGAGGACATTTGAGTACCTTTGTTGAACTTGAACTTGCATTTGAAGCAAGTATTGTGAGCTTGAGATTCTTTGATACTCATGAATCACAACTTGAATCTTTGAGTGCACAATTGATCCTTGCATGAGTAAGTTGAGTCTCTTTGTGCGCATTCATGATTGAGTCCTGTGTAGTACTGTTTGAGACATCCCTTTTGAACTGCTGAACTTGAGTTTTACTTGAGGACAAGCAAAAGTTTAAGTTGGAGGTGTTGATGAGTCCACAATTTGGACTCATTTAGGGCGTTATTTTAATAGATTTAGTGTCCTCAAATGCATATTTTATGCCAATAACTGATGTAAATCCTTGAATTTCAGGTATTTGGATTGGGTAACAAAACATGGACACTAATGAGCAAAAAAAGTAACAAGGCAGCTGAAAGAACGAAGAAAAGAAAGGATGAGAATCCCCTAACCCATTGGGTGAGTAACCGAACGGCCATGGTCTCGCCTAATGTTCTAGTGTGCCAAGCCCTGAAGGAGAAAATCAAGTCAGCGATAGAAAGGAGCAGTCGGCGAGTCGTGGAACGGTTCCGCGATGCAGTGCCAGATAGCCAAAAGTTACAGAGCTTGAAGTTTCTGAAGGCTAAAGCAAAAAGGTGATGGAATTGACCAAAGGGCGGATCGCCGAGTGGATCGGAGATCACAACTTATTACACCAAATGGTCCTTCGCAACACATTTAAATACTATTTTAAATTCTTAGTTTAGTATCGAACATTCAATAGTTTTCATTTTATTATGTTTTCAAGTTAAAGAGCTTAGAACTGAGTTTTAGAGACATTTTTCCTTAGCTTTGAATATTTGAAGATTTCTATTTCTAAGAGTTTGGAAGTGGGTGTTGAAGATTCTTCATCTTAGACCTTTGTAAAGACTATATCAATCCTACCCAGTTGATGGAAACACAACTTGGTAACGATTTTTACCTTTTTATGATGTCTAGCTAAAACCGTAAATCTTGGGTTGTGATGATGTGATTATGGGTTGATTTAGTTGCTGGGTATTGTTAATTGATAGCGTAAATGTTGTTTAAAAGTGATTTCTTTCCGTAATTGTGGTTGAAATTTATGGGTTGTAGTTGCAAATACAATCCTAACTCCGTGTTTTTGGCTTTCTCGAGAGAGAGATTTTTAAACCAAAGTTGCTGAATCGATGGTCTGTGGGTATTGGGTTGTCGTGGGTTCAACTCGACAGAGTGAACCCTAAACCCTTTTCCACACATTCAGCTCGAGAGAGTGAATGGACTAAAGCAAAGGTTGTTCTTAATTGCTTCTTATTGGTGTTCGAGAAAAACCAATTTGATTCGGGGTAAATTGTTCGAGAGAAAGTTTACCCCCATTAAAGTCTAGCTTATTCACTGATTTACATCTATTCACTATTAATTGCAATTACCCGATTGTTTACCTTAACCCATAATCCAATCACATCCCAATAACCTGTGTCTATACTTGGTATTTTCATATTATTTGTTGTTGTAGATGATAGTTGAAACAAACCCCCTTGATATTTGACACTTGTGTCGCCCCTAACTTGAACCATGCTTTTATTCGTAAATGTTTTTATTGAAAAAATTAAAGCATGGTCACTTGTTGATTCACTAAATTATTATCCTATGATGGAAAAGTACAATTGATCAAGTTAGTCTTGTTTGGAGTGCAAGCTTATTAGTCCCAATTTTTTTTATTCCCAAGAAGGTGATAAAGAGTATTGAGCAGATCTGTCGGACTTTCTTGTGGTCCGGTAATGTTACCATATAAAAAAACATTGGTTTCTTGAGAAAACATTTGCAAGACTGTTGTAGGCTGTGGCCTGAACATCATCAACTTGTCTATGTGGAATTGTAATGACCTATTCCTTTCGTTATAGAAAAGCCATTGGGGAAAAAATTTGGGCCCCAAAACTTTTTCGTAGTAACTTGAAATTTCATAGCCTAGTTCAAATTTGGACGAAATCAGAGTCAGTAAGGTTTAGGGAAATAAGTTAACAAATGAGAGGTCTAATGATGAATTTTATCACATGTGTGGATAGCTAAGACGTTAAGGAACCCGCACGACTTCACGGAATCGAATTCGAGTGAGTAGAACTCCCAAAACTAATCTTAGCGTGAACAAGTAGTTTCAGGGCGTCATGTGTTAAAGGTGTGTTGTAAAGTGGGGTCTTGGAACTCTAAATTTAGCTCTCTTTTTTCGTGCAAGTCGACGGTCCTGCTGTGGCGGGATGTGGGCCTCCATAGCGGGCCAGTCGCGATTTAAGTCAAAATTAAACCCTAAAAATGTTATTTTTCGGCAAGTTTCATTCTTGAGAACTAAGAGACGACCCCAGGTGATTTCTTGATAGTTTTCCACGAAATTTTGTGTTAAAGGTAAGAATTTTACTCCTCTAATCCATTTTTCGATCAGTAGAACTTAGATTCATGGTTATTTATTATTGGGGGAGGGTTTTTGGACTAAATTGGATGGTGGAAAAAAGCCCTAGTTGCACCTTAGGATCATGGGTTTGGTCTTGGATTATTGGGTTGTTTATAATTTGGATAATTAGAACTTTGATTGTTGGTCCTTGCGTATATTAATTGTTTGTAGACCTAGAAAACGTGGAAACAATCCGGAAAGGGAAGATTCAAGTTCCTTAGAGGATTCAAGTTTGGATTTGAGGTAGGTGATGGTTTGTTTCATGTTTTTGTGATGTATGTCGGTATTTTCTTCATTTTAATGCATCTGTGTATGTGAATGTAGCACTATTGATCAAACCTAATGTAAATTCAACAACAAAAAATTTCTAATATTCTACTCTTCTTCTTCTTATACTTTAATTTTTTCATGTAATTCATTAGTATAAACATTTTCCTTTCGTTTTACTTATTAACTTTCTTTTAAGAAAAAAATATTTATGTATTTTAGTCGAAGGAAAATTCATATGATTTAAAATGACGCTGAGTAGAAGGGTGTATTATGTTAATTTTTATTTTTTATTTAGTTACTTATTTTTATGAGATAAATATTTTTACTATATGCAAATCTTTATATATAGATATATATTTGGGTAGGTATGTGTATTTAAATTAAAGTATTATATATATCACGAAAGTATCGTCAAGCTAACAAGATGTAAGTATCATCAAGCTAACAAGATCTTCTAAATTCTAAATATATTATTTTTAAATGTTCTGATTTCATCATCTTTTTTATTTTTTTAAAACTCATAAAAAATAGGAAAATATGTGAATCATTGAAAAATTATCATTTGGAAAATAAATTTTATATTAAATAATATGGAATAACTATGGAATGCACGAAAAACTTTAAAGTGTAAAGTTGGATTACTACTTTGCCCCTACACTAAATTAAAATTTAATTAACTATCTAAATAAACAGTAAAAACAATTAGAAGTCAGATCTATTTACGTAAATGCAGAATTAATAACAAATTCGTCTATTGCACTTTAATTCTTTAGTTATGGCAGTATGAATTCTCTTAGTTATTATTAATTATTGAAAATGTTATTCACACCCTTTTACATTCTTTTGTTATAGCATTATGAATTCCGTTAGTTATTACATTTATTATTTCTATCTTTCATCTTTCCTTATATTAACTTTTTGCCTAGTAACTTTTCACATTTTTATACCACCCCTATATACATGATAACACAACATTGTTATTGATCCTTGAAAGAATCATTCCTTGTTGAATAAATTGAAAATTGTTTACAAGAATATGGATAATATTTTTTTTGGGTGTAAGGTAAATTGGTGATTATATATATGATTTAACATATTGAAAATATTTTTATGTTTAAATTTAGTTTAACAATGGGGAAAAATAAATGAAAAGTCAAATGACTATCTTTGATTTATGTAAACATTCAATCGAGAAGTAAAATATGAAAACCAACAACAAGAACATCATCCATCAGGTACCTTATAATATAAAATATTATGTATAAAAAATAGTTCTAAAAAATGTAGGTATTTTACATTTTCAAATACTTTAACTTCGAAATATTTATTCTATTAAGCATGGATTACACGTGCAACACACGTGTTCCTTGCTTGGACTCTATGGTTGTTTGAGATGGGCTTTGCTTAACAGTGCAACAACAAAAAGAATTGATAAGAGACGTGACATATGAGGAGATCATTGATGCTTTAAAGACTATGCCAAAAGAGAAAGCTCCACGGGTAGATGGACCGAAAGATGAGATAGTACAAGCTGTACAATAATTCTTCAACACTGCTATAACTCTAATTCCCAAAGTTCATCCCCTACAAAGGTAAGGATTATAGACCATAACATGTTGTACTATCTTGTACATAATCATTTCAAAAGTGTTAACGAGGAGACTCAAGAAGGTGATTGGAGGTCTAGTTGGATGCTCCCAATCTGCATTAGTTGAAGGGAGAAGCCTTATTGATAATATATTATTTAGTCATGATATTTTAAAATGCTAATCTTGGAAATGGATTTCCCCGAGGTGTGTTTTTAAGGTGGACCTGAAGGTTTATGATACCGTGGAATAGGGCTTTCTCAAGAAGTTGTTTAGTGACATGGGGTTCCCTACCAAAAATGTTCATTGGATCATGACATTTGTATCGACGGTGTCCTATTCCTTGATGATTAATAGAGGATTGAATCAGCCTTTTAATGCAATAAAAGGAATTATACAAGAGGATACTATGTCCCCTTATATTTTTGTCTTAGCTATGGAGTATTTGGAAAGACACCTGAATCAGTTAGCTAGGAATGGGAACTTCATTTTTCACCCAAGGTGTAGGAAATTGGGAAGTGTGCATATTTGTTTTGTTGATGATCTATTGATGTATTGCAGGGCTAATATTATCTCTAATAGGCTTCTAAATGAAGCATTCATGAAGTTTTCCAAGGCTTCTGGATTACAGGATATGAAGACAAAAGCTCTCTATTTATTGTAGGGGTCGCAACTCATACAAAAACAGAGATTCTTAAAGCGCTGGGATATGTTGAAGGTACCCTCGCACTAACAGTTTGGGCATGGGATCCATGAGAGGACCATTGAATTGGGTTTCATGAGAGGACCATTGAATTGTTATATCTACTTGTATTGAGAATGTGGAATTGTACATTGCTCATGAAATGATAACCAATGTGTATATCTATTCTGAACATGTCATGTTTACTATGTTGTAACTGCTTGCATATGTTGTGCTTACTGGAATAGCCGCATGATCTACTAGTACACTGTGGTTGTGTACTGATACTGCACTTGCTCTTTCTTTGTTGAGTATAGGGAATCTTCAGGCGGCTACTTACAAACCTCATCTAGGAGATCAGTGATTAAGCGAATACAAGTGTGAGCCAGTTCTTCCAGACTGCCATGAGTTCTCTATGTTTTAGTACACTCTTTTTGAACTCAGAATTTCTAGTTAGATATTTGTATGTTTAATTGGGTTGTACCCATTTCCTTTAGACTTGTTAAGCCTTAGAGTTTTGGTACATTGACTTTCAGGTTTTAGGGAATAGTTCTGCAATGTTTTAGTAATGATTGTTAGAATTTTGGAGCTCATGGGAACTCTATTTGATTCTTGCATTTAAACCCGCTTCCGTATCTTTAAATGTGTAATTCTTGGGTTAGATAATTAGTATTAATGGTTCTCCCACCGGAGGGTTTGTGTGGGTGCCAGACAATTTAGGTCGTGACAAAGTTGGTATTAAAGCCCTAGGTTTGTTGATCTCGATGTTCCAAAATGAGTCTAGTAGGGTCTTGCGGAATGGTACAGGGACGTCTTTACTTTTCGTCGAGAGGCTGTAGGACTTTAGGAAATCTCTCTATTTTCTCGTGTCTCCTTTCGTGCTATAACTTGATTCCAATTGGTATCTGGCGATCCAAAATGGTATCTAATTTCCTTCACTCTTCTGTCTACTGATGGTTAACACACGCTTCAACGGTATCAGGACCGTAGCTCCTGTCAATAAGCCTGCTGAGGAGTCCGCAACAAGAAGTTGCAGTCGAGGCAGGGGTAGAGGAAGAGCAAGGGGTAGAGGTCGAGGAAGGGTACCACCTGCCATGGGTGGACCTCTGGTTGAGAATGCTTTAAAAAATGAGATCCATTTTGCGCATCATGAAGAGATAGAGGAGAATGTGGAGGTTGAGAATGAGGAGGATGTTGGACAACAGGAAGAAGTACATGTTGTGACTATAAGTATTCTCCCCTTAGACCCAGTGTCAGGTCAACATATTATGTCTTACTTGAAAGGATTGGTTGGTCCTAGAGTCCTTCCCACAGTTCAAGCAACTCAAACTCCTATCAATCCCTCTATTGCTATCACTGTCCCTAAGGTAGGTGGAGCTGTAGGTACTGATGCTTTCATCCCTCCTTTGTTGGGTTCGATTATGACTGGTAATGAACATGAAATGTTGACCAAGTTTCTGAAACTGACGATTCCGGTATTTTATGGTTCTAAGAGTGAGGACGCCTATTAGTTCATCTTAGATTGTTATGAGAGGCTGCATAAGTTGGGTATTGTCCATCAACATGGAGTAGAGTCTGTGACTTTTCAACTTCATGGTGAGGCTAAGCAGTTGTGTAGAGCTTATCTGGAATGCAGATCGTCAGCTTTACCTCCACTCATTTCCTTTAGACTTGCGAAACCTAGAGTTTTGATTCATTGACTTTCAGGTTCCAGGGAATAGTTCCACAATTATTTAGTAATGATTGTTAACTTTTTGGAGTTTATGGGAATTCTATTTGATTCTTCATTTAAACCTCCTTCTGTATCTTTAAATGTGTAGTTCTTGGGTTAGCTAATTAGTATTAATGGTTCTCCCACTGAAGGGTTAGTGTGGGTGCCAATCACGATAGTCTAGGTTGTGACAGGAATAAAGTTGAAATATAGAAATAATCAGTTATCAACTTCAAGGTCTCTAGGGTAAGGCATTCATCAGGCCTTGACTATGGCCTTAGGACGCTCCTTTCCTGTTTGTGAAGAAAAAGGATGGTAAGATGCACATGTATATTAATTATAAGTAGTTGAATAAGGTGATGGCGAAGAACCATTACCCCATACCTAGGATTAATGGTCAATTCGACCAACATCAGGGTGCCACAGTGTTCTCGAAGATTTATTTAAGGTCTATTTACCATCAATTGAGGATTAGGGAAGCATACATCCCTAAGATTGCATTTAAGACTCGATATGAACACTATGAGTTCCTACTGATGTATTTCGGTTTACTCATGCCCCTGCCACCTTCATGAACTTGATGGCGCAAGTATTTAGATGGTTTCTTGATTTATTCATCATTGTGTTCATTGATGACATCCTGGTATAATCATAGAGCATGAGTGGTCATGAGCAACATCTGAGGATCGTGCTACTGACTTTGAGATATCAGCGAATTTATACCAAGTTCTCAAAGTGCAAATTTGACTTGTGTCTGTTGGATTCTTGGGGCACGTGGTGTCCAAGGAAGGCATCATGCTATATATAGAGAAGATTGAGACTATTCGTGATTTGGCTAGACCCATGTCAGTTACTAAGGTTCAAAATATCGTCGAATTAGCAGGCTACTACAAACGTTTTATGGAGGGCTTATCTATTATTATAGCACCTTTGACCTGGCTGACTTGCCTTGATGTTCTTTTGAGTGGTTTGAGGAGTGTGAGTTGAGCTTTTTGAAGCTTAAGGAGTTGTTAACTATTGCTTCTATATTGACTCCTCTAGTTAAGGGCGAGGGCTTTATGGTCTATTGCGATACATCAAGCATTGGCTTGGGTTGTGTATTGATGCAACGGGGATCACTTATTGTCTATGTGCTGAGGCAGCTAGGCTACATGAGTGTAACTACCACACCAATGACTTGGAGTTGGCGGCGGTAGTTTTGTGATTAATATTTGGAGGCGCTACATGTATGAAGTTTGTTATGAGACCTACATTAATCATAGGAGTCTTCAATACATCATAATTTAGAGGGACCTTAAATAAAGGCAGCATCGCCGAATTGAGCTTCTGAAGGAGTATGGCCACTCTATTCTCTACTATCTGGGTAAGGCAAAGGTAGTAGCAGATGTCTTGACCCGTAATGAAGTGAGTAAATGAAGTCTAGACTTCTTATCTATGGTGGAGCCACCTTTAGCTTTGTACATTCAACCCTTAATTAATCAGATGGTTCAGTTGGATGTCTCAAATTCTAGGCCTGTTTAAGCCTATGTGGGGGTTCAACCCTATCTACTTGATTAGATTTGTAGTCGTTAGTTTGAGGATGTGGATTTGGTAGCACTTCAAGATCCAGTGTTAACGGGTGATGTTTGTTAATTACCTTGGATGCAGAAGGAATTTTGAGGTTTTCAAGCAGTATTTATTTTCTAGAGTGTTTGGATTTTGGTACAACTGATACTTGTGAGGCGCATGATTCTAGATAATATATCCATCTGGGCACCCAAAGGACATCGTGACTTGAGGCAGCATTACTGGTTGGGCGGCATGAGGAGAGATATTAGAGTGTATATGTCCCATTTTATTAGTTACAGTAGGTGAAGGCAGAGCATTTGAGGTCTGGTGGTGATTTTTAGAGATTACCCATTTCAGAGAGGAAGTGGGATCACATGACCATGGATTTTTTGGCAAGATGGCCTCAGACTTCTAGAGGTGTTGAAAGTATTAGGGTCATCGTTGATCTATTGACCAAGACATTACACTTTCTCCCTATTCAGTCTTCATTGAACGCCAAGAGATTGACCCATATCTACATTTGTGAGGAGGTTCATCTATATTGTGTGTCGGTCTTTGTCATATCATATCGGGGTGCTCAATTTACTTTTAGCTTTGGCGGACTTTTCAGGATGAGTAGGGAACTTGTGTTGACATTAGCACATCGTTCCACCCACATAATAATGGTCAGTGGGAGTGTACCATTTAGGTTCTTGAAGATATGTTTGGGACTTATGCTTTAGAGTTTGGAGTTTAATGGTACTACTTCTTACCTTTGGCGGAGTTTGTGTACAAAAACAACTACCATTCTAGCATTTAGATAGCCTAGTTCGAAGCCTTATATGGTAGGCGTTCTCTCTCTGGTTAGTTTGTTTGTGTCCACAGAGCCTAGACTGCATGGTATCGACTTGATTCAGGAGGATTTGGACCATGTAAAGGTGATTCAGGATAGACTTCAGATAGCTCAGAGTAGGCATATTAGTTATGTTGGCTGTAGGTGGTGGCTTTGAGGGTTTTTAGTAGGTGATAAAGTCTTTATATATCTGTCAACCATGAAAAGCGTGATGAGATTTGGGATGCATGGAAAACATTGCCCCTGTTATATTTCTCATAATCTCGTAACACATACTATGTTTTTGGGTGAAAATACTATCCAAGCTCTAAAACACACTTCCTCATAAGGATTTCAACTGAAATAACATTTAGAGAAAAGAGTCTGGGAATACATCTCGCTCCTACTCGAACGCACGATTCATAAGAATAAGAGTGCATTCTTTCAAATCTCGACACTTAAGCTCACTCACGGGCTTCTCTCAAGCCCCTCTGCAGTCTCATGATTTTCTCAAGATTTTTGCTGACAGTAACTCATCAATAAGGATCTGACTTTGCTTTTCAACTACCTTGAGTATGAGGGGTAGTCTAATGGATATAAGAAATGCACGAGTTAGAATAAATTCCTTATGACACATTTCTACTCCACGATTTAGAGTAGAAAGAAGGGAAACTTTACTTAAATGTTTATAGTCCCTTATTTAAAGAAGTGGGGCCCTCATAACCATAAATAAGATCTTACTGACATAGCTTCATAGATACCCTAGGACACTTGAAATCTGTGCTCTGATACCATGTTTGTCACAACCTGAGCCTACACCCTAGAGGTGGTCGGCACTCGAGAACCATTGCTGGTCTCTAAGTGAACTCTCATCTTGGATGACTACAAGCGGAAGTCTAACTCAAGCATACGTAAGCATTAAATTGAAAGAAACGTTTAAAAATAGCTTACTAAATCTCAAAACTTTGTTGAACATACTATGTATGAATCATAAGTTTAAATAAAATATCTGAAAACTGAAAGACTCTCCAAAATTATCTATCTATTAAGCCTCTACTATACAAAGATGAGTGTCAGGACAAGACACATGACTCCTCAAGGGACCTACTACTAACAACTCATAAAAATGGAGTCCTCAGGAAGAAAAGAGGTCTTACTCAAAAACTGGCGAGCAGATGAAGTGATCTCAATGGACTCTTGTTGAGGATCCTAAGAACTTGTATCTCCATCATTAAAAGATGCAGGACGAATACATTACTACATTGAGAGTACAAGTATGTAATATAGCTGAATAACAAATAACTGAATGAAAGGACTGCAATATATATTGATATATACTCAACTGGATGTAAAGAAATAAAGAAGTGAAATCATTAAAACTTCACAAAATACTTACTCATCTCTGAACTCAACATATTAAGTGATATAATAAAAATACACTTTTAACTCTATTTTGGAGATTCTCTAACTGACAACCATCACTATGAGCTACGTGATGATACAACGTATTGCCCATGGTGCCAGAACTGTCCTATAACTTGCCTAGGTATAGAACACTTCAACTAAGTGGATCCACTAATCTCTACTCGATGACACTTAGGATTCATCTAAAAAGTATGATCCCATACCCATGTTGGCATACAAGGTTTATGAGGAATGTGAGTTGTCTGAACTCATCTCCTTATCAGTGCTCAATACTACTTCGAACAATATATACTCATTCTCAACATTTAAAAACATACTCTTCCTCTGGTTTGAGATAATTGCTCAAACTATCCTCTTAAAAGAGGTAAGTGATCTTGAAATATCTTTAAACTCATAGCTCATTTAGAAATCAAAGTTTGTCTTTTATCAATGTAAAAATTGAAACCTTTGGGAATACTTGGTTCCTTTATACTCTTACTCAATTCATACTTGAAAATTCTTCCTAAAAAATATATCAAAATCATATTGTGATTTGATCATTTATGACTCGGGAAGTCATATTGCATAAACACTGATGGTATATATTGATACCATACTACTCAATCCATATGGTTCATGTTAAAATATAGACATGAACGAATCAACTGAAGAATCTTAATGCATAACATATAACAATTGAATAATTAGGAATAAAATTTCAATAAAATCAAAAACTCAAGAACTCAAGAACTCAAAAACTCAAAATCAACTTATCTCAAGAATACTCAAATCTAGGGATAGAATCCTAGATTACTCTTTTACTAATTTGAAGTAGATGTAGGGCATGAGGATGAACTAGTCCAACATTATGATAGCCTTACATACCTGAAAGAACAAGGTTCTTGAAGAATCTTGAAAAAAAATCATGAATAGAAAGCCTTGAAGCCCAAGCTTGAAGGAGATCAATCAAGAAACCCTTTCTTGAGATTCTTGAATTAGTTTCTTGAAATCCCTATGACGAAGAATTATGATTTTTATTAGTGATTCATAATTGTATGGAGGAATCTGAGTTGTACATAATGGAATTTTTTGAGAAATAGTTACCCCGAAGAAGAATCTTGAAAAAGATTGAAAGAATCTTGAAAAAGATTGAAAGAATCTTGAATGAAGTTTTCTAATTTGATTTTTCCTTAGGGTTTTTAGAGAGGAGAGAATGGGGGATTAAGAGATGAAAATCTGATTATTTTTAGACTTTTATTAGTCAAGAAATTCGTTAAGGGTTTTCTTAATTAGAGGTAAAAATACAAAAATGGCCCCTTTTTAATGTTTTTCCATCGGCTAAGTTGTCACTACAATGTATCCAATTACTAAAACAGTCATAACGTTTTACTCGAAACTCTGATCGACGCAAAATTGATGGCGTAGGGAAAAAATTCAAATACCTTTAATTTAATAGGTTATGGGTCATTTAACTCTTTATATTCTAAGAGATATGGTCATTTAAAGTTGACCCAAGAAAAATATCATAGTGAAACTCAATTGGAAGGAAAGTTTTCAACTCAACTTTATGCTAAGGAATTTTAGTAACCTTAACATTTAGGAAAATTTAGAATCACTGGGTGAAATCTTTTTCACAAATAAAGAATGGCTTGAATCTATTTAAAAAAAAATTAAGATGTTACAAGAATGTCCAATGAAGAAATTGGAAACATAAAATCTCATATCCGATTAAGAACATCCTCACACTGATTGATTTAGGAATACACACTAGATCCAAGCTAAGGAATATATCCACCTTCCCCGCCTATTTTTCATACATATAGAAAAAATATATCAAGGTGGCATTGCGAGATGGTGATTGGATCATTGATATGCAAGAAGAACTAAATTAGTTTGAGCAAAGTGAAATGTGGAACCTGGTCTCAAAACATCCAAACAAAACTGTCATAGGAACTAGTTGGATGTGTCGAAACAAGCTTGATGACCAAGGACAAATCACAAGGAAGAAAACCAGATTAGTAGTTCAAGGATACAATCAGGAGAAAAAGATAAAATATGATGAAACTTTTAACCCAATTTCTTGAAGATGTGTGACAAACTTGACTATGAAGACATTGCAGAGTAAAATCTATAGATGGCCTACCACCCTCTATATTAACTCAATCACCTTTATAATGGGTTGTAGTAGTGGTTCTCCCACCGGAGGGTTAGTGTGGGTGCCAATCACGACGGTCTGGGTTGTGAAAAAGTTGGTATCAGAGCCTAGGTTCATTGATCTCGATGTGCCAAAATGAGTCTAGTATAGTCTCGTGGAACGGTACGGGGACGCCTTACTTTTCTTCGAGAGGCTATAGGACTTTAGGAAATCACTCTATTTTATCTTGTCCCCTTTCGTGCTATAACTCGATACCAATTGGTATCTGTCAATTCAAATTGGTATCTAACCTCCTTCACTCTTCTGTCTGAAGATGGTTAAAACTAGATACAATGGCGTCAGACCCGTAGCTCCCATTAATGTTCCAGCTGAGGAATCTGCAGCGAGAGGTCGCGATCGAGGCAGGGGTAGAGGAAGATCTAGGATAGAGGCTGTGGAAGAGTAGCGCCTGCTGGAAATGGAGCTACTGTTGAGAATGCTCTTGTGAATGAGAGCCCTCTTGCGCATCATGATGAGTTTGAAGAGGAGAATATTGAGGATATAGGTTTAAGAGGAAGAGGTGCAAGCTGAGTCTACCGATGTTCCCCCATAGACCCAGTGTTAGATCGACAGATCATGTAATTCTTGAAAAGATTGGTTGGTCCTGGAGTGCTTCATTCTGCTCAAGCAACTAAAGCTCCTACTAATCCTTCTGTTGCTAGCACTGCGCCCAAGGTGGGTGGGACTGGAGGTAATGATGCTTTCTTCCATCCTTTGTTGGGTTCTATTATGACTGGTAATGAGCATGAAATGTTGACTAAGTTTTTAAAGCTAAATCCTCATGTGTTTCTTGGTTCTGAGAAGGAGGATGCTTATGAGTTCATCTTAGATTGCTATGTGAGGCTTCATAAGTTGGTAATTTTCCATAAGCATTGGGTTGAGTTTGTGTCCTTTCAACTTCAAGGTGAGGCTAAGCAGCGGTGGAGAGCTTATATGGAATGTAGATCTTCAACTTTACGTCCACTTACTTGGACCCAGCTTCATGCTCTTTTTTTGGAGAAATATGTTCCTAGGACTTTGAGGGATTGCAAGAAGGATGAGTTCATCGCCTTGGAGCAAGGTCGTATGATTGTTACTTCTTATGAGGCCAAGTTTCATGCTTTGTCTAGATATGCTACTCAATTGGTGACTACTGAAGAGGAGAGGATCCAGTTATTTATTAGGGGACTAAATTTTGAGTTGCAGGTATTATCTGTTCATATGACTTCTGCAGGGAGGAGCTTTAATGAGGTAACTTACTATGTTAAGAAAATGGAGGGGGTAAGGCGAGACGGTCAAGGTACAGCATGGGCAAAAAGGGCCAAAAACTCGGGTAACTTTCAAGGTTCTTACTCCAAGGGGTCCGGAAGGCCAACGCTTGCAGCCAAGCCAATTCAGTCCATTATGCGTGCCTCTACAGGTAATTACTCGGGAACTCCACCTTATAATTCCATTCGGGATAACCAGGGAGTTGCACCTTCAACGGGTAGCAGGCCATCTTTTGATCGTACATGTTACAACTGAGGTGAACCTCGGCATATGAGGAGAGATTGTCCCCACCCACGTGTTTTAGATTCCGCACAACAGCAGTCTAGAGTAGTGGTACCCGCGATGTAACACCCCGTATCCGAAAATAGAGATTTCAAATTTCTGATGTTACAGGTGGCACTCACAGACACCATCCACGGACCGTAGATGGACTCACGGTCCGTCCTGCAGGTCCGTGGTTCGTGACAGAAAAATACCCCAGAACTCAGTCAGAAAATTGGCAAAGTCCCGACTCACGGACAGACCTACGGTCCGTAGATCAAACCACAGACCGTGGTCTGTGTCCGTGGATCGAGACCTCCTTTGCCCAGCCTCTGACACAAACTACGGTCGACCAGCACGGACCATCATTCGATCCACGGTCCGTAGGTCTGACCGTAGATGAGAGTCAACAGCCAATTAGCTGAAAATTGTTGATGGGTCAACTTCAGATGGTCATAACTTTTAGCAAAAATGAATTGTGTGTCCCATTACCTATGATATGATAGATAATTGAATTATCTTTCCAACGCCACCGAGTTTGCTAAAATCCGACTTCCGAGTAAAAGATTATGCTCGCTTTAGTGAAGGCCTGTCGAGCAGACCCGATCGACGGACCCAATCGACGGACCGTCGATTGATTGACGGCCCGTCAGTCCAGTCCGTCGATCACTCCGA